>JASANF010003178.1:0-52422 GCA_030248245.1 Trissonchulus sp. WLG1_4 | reverse complement strand
GGAAGGTTACGTCTACGTGTCGACTGTCTTAAGCAAAGTGTAGCTGGCTGCTGGCATCAGTTATTATTACTTAAACTTGAAGCTTGATTAAACAAGCGCGTGACGTTGTCCATCTGAATGAGTACTGTCGTTCGTGTCAGCTTCTTGCAACAGCCTATTTTTGTGCCTGTTACGAAAAAATCAATTGGTCAATTGGTGCTAGGTAAAGTAGAGCCTGCATTCCTGCACTGCGGACTTCAGAAATAAGCTGCCCATACAAGAAATATTTTTGCCCATAAGCGCTTGACATGAAAAATACAGCCTCGTTATTATTCCTGTCTAATGGATGAATACGCAAAAATGAGCACATTGTATCTGTATCAGTCTAGGCTGGAATGGCAGCGTGGCGTGGTCACTCGGCTTCTTGGGACAGTGCATATCAGTTGTACAGGTGACAACTGACATGTCATGGCACAAACTTAGGCCATAGTGTGCTATATATGTATCTCTACACTCAAATGTTGGCAGGTATGTAGATAGACAGGCAGCACTGTTGGGGCATTTTGGTTTTAATTTGTTTTTGTGTAAGAAAGGGCCTTTAATCAGAACAAACTGTTACAAACAAATATGTATCTAATTTGCATATTGTGTAATACATTATGCAAATGAATAAAAACACGAATAATTTTTCCTGTGAGAAATAATCGTGCATGGGGGGTATTGTTAAGAAATCAAAAGACCACTCTTAAAAAAAATTGCAAAAATCAGTAAAAACATTTAACTATTGGTTTCTCTCACACGCAGATTGAGTTAGTGGTTAAGCAGATTATTAAAAATGATTATTTTAGCTTACTTTAAGACTAGTTAACTTTCTGCTCCCTTTTTCAGGAAAAAAGGTTGGGAGAATTGCAGGTGCTAGGACTGGCACACAAATCATAGGCTATGTGTTGTGAACAATCACCAATCTACCCCGTTATAAGAGGAAAATATAATAAATGTTCCACCTCTAGGTGGAACAAAAATTAGCGTTTTCTTATGTTTGTATGATTAATCTTAAGCACCACCTTGTCATCGAGACTTTAGTGAGAAGTTTTCAAGTCGAAATAGCACATTCTGGACTTGAGAGTGTAGTTTCACTAAAGATTTAAAGGTGCCGGTTCGATCTCGGGTTTCGCCTAATTTTTTAAGCTCATGCTAATTTTGCTGTTTTTAATAAGTTTGTCTTTTGCCTTATATTTGTCGCCATATATATTCACTTTATATTATATATAAGCCACTTTATATTAACTAGTAAATAAGAATGCATTTTACGGATTTAACCTTTTGCTAATACTCAACGGTAACCTGTGTAGTCCTTCAGCTTATGAACGCAATGCTGGTTCCGAATTTAATGGCTGCGTTTTGTTTTTCTTGAAATACCTTGACACTAGCAATTGAGTTGAGCAAACTCCTTACTCAGATGCAGCTCTTGATTTTTGAATTATTAATTTAAGAATCAGTTTATTTACACAATTATTTGATGAAAAAAACTACATACGTCACACATTGTGGACTAAGATAATTAATTGCTGCACAACAGGTTTTAGCTGACCTAACGGTCAGCTTACTTGAAAGCAATTCTTAATACTTACTGAACGTTTTGCTGCAGATTGGGCTTGTTTGTGGAAAGTCTTTCTGCTTGCTCACGGTTTTAGTGTACAAATTTTAAGTTTCTAAAAAACGTATTTCTACTTTTTAGTTCTTATGATAGCTATTACAATAAATATGTTTCATTTTGACTGATTGTTACACAAACCTGGTTATTAACCTACCCTTTATGAAGTGTAATAAATAATTTGTGTAATATCTGTGACGCATTTAAAAACGTAGTAGTTATTAGTCAATTGATACGAGATGTCGCACAAACATGCTGCACAAACAAGTTACTGATATGAGTGTCGCACCATATAAGTCCCATATAAGGGTTACAAATGATTAAAATTTATTCATGACTCTTGCAATTAATATATCATAAGAAATCTCTTTAGTGTGCTTAAGGAAGTAACTGCACCTGCACTGGTTTTGCTTCTTTTCATATTATTTTACTTTGCTATGTCGCCTTAGTCAGCATTTTGAAATTGATATAATACCCTTTGGGCCCGGTTCACACAGACGTACTTTTTACTTTTTACTTTTTACTTTTGGGCCAAAAGTAGAAGTTTTGGTTCATACAGAACGTACTTTTTACTTTTTACTTTTTACTTTTGGCCAAAAGTAAAAGTAGAAACCCGTTCTACTTTTTACTTTTTACTTTTGCAATCTAGCCAATCAAATTGTCCTGAGGGAAGCTCCGCCTATTGAGCTTCATTATTATTGGTTAGATTTGCATTTTGACAGACAAGTGCGCCAAGCCAGCCAAATTAATGCGAGTAATGCGACTATTGAATTCCTTAAGTAACAAGCCCAATATGCGGCAAAACCTTCAGTAAGTATTAAGCATTACTTTTAAGTAAGCTGACCAGTGGGTCAGCTAAAACCTGTTGTGCAGCAAATAATTATCTTACTCTAAATTGTGCCAAAGATTGATACAGTGTTTTTTTAGCAAATTGTATATGCAAAAGGGTGAAAGCATTTTATCTTCCAAGAAATTGCGTAAAAACAAACTCAGAGTTTCTAAAAAAATGGGTATGTTATGTATTATAAAAACATCCTAATGCTAAAGTGACTATGTCTGTTGATGAATGAGATTCCGAACTCAGTTGCTAGTGTCTCGCGCTGATCCACACCAACAGTTAATGCTGCAACTTTGAGCTGGAGCTGACCTGAGCTTTGAGTATGTAGTCAGTTTTTGATAAGGCATCAATCAAACATAATATGCTAAAGTTTCTGTAGCTAATGCATCTGCATTCTGCATCGCGGATCATGGATGAATTTAAAAAACCACGATTAACGCAGTTAATTTTGCGTCACAGTTACATCATGTATGACAAAAATTGAAGGTACATACTTGATCATGACTCAACAATCTGTTTGCCAAATTGGAAGATTAGGCTACATCAAAAAACTAAATGGCTAGTGAAATCGGTGTTTTGCATACTGTACACAAAAGTTGTGGCTCAACCACACAAAACCATGACATTGTATTGTGTCCCACTGAATTCACTGACAAGACACTGACTTGACTGGTAAAAGCTTCCGGCACAAGACAATGCGCTGCCATTTTGCCAGCATTTGAAGTCACTTTGACAACTCATTCTTACAGATTGCAGCTTCATATAATGAGCGTATATAGCGTATGAGCTAATTTGCATATTAGGCTGCCGCATATTAATGTCTACAATTCTGACGCACCTAATATTTATTATTATTACAGCATACGAAGTCTTAACTGTACATAGAGATTCAATACGTAAGTTTTATTGGCATGGGTTAATCGCCCAAGTAAAAAATATTCTTACAGTTTGACAGACTAAGCATGTTCTCTGTCATATGGGGTACTATCAGCAATGTGACACACGCGCGCTAGGTGACACACATGAACTAAACAAACGCACACTGAAACTTTTCACTGCTCACTGTGTATTTTTTGCACTAGGCAATGATGTGACGCACGCACAATTGCTCTAATGTACAAAGTAAACTAACGCACAAACTTACATTGCACTACAAGCCCTGTGTATTCCGCCAGAAATCAAAATTAGAGACCTGTTGTGCTGTGGCACAACAGGAAAAAGTAAGCCTGTGTGAACCCTTTTGCAAAAGTAAAAAGTATAAAGTAAAAAGTAAAAAGTAAAAAGTAAAAAGGAAAAAGTAAAAAGTACGTCTGTGTGAACCGGGCCTTACCGCCAAACTTTTTTCTAAAAAAACATTTGCATAAAAACGCCTTTAAAAATGCACATTTTTAAAAGAACATGATAATTTTCCGGGGCCAAAACAGATAACACTGGTGGGGGGTGATGAATAAAACTGCTCCATTTATGTGGAATCGAAACTAGTAAAAGTAGGCTTGTGTTTCGAACACATATATATAGTACAAAGCGATATAGTACAAAATTTGGTACGGGGTTTCACCAAAAGTCTTTAATTTAAACTACAAATCCCGTTTCATACTTTGTTCTTAAGGGCACGGAAATAGGGACAAGTAAAAATTTCGGTCAGCTGCTGTGCAGAATCGACAAAAGCATTTGTCACATGGCCTCTATGTAATTGGCCGTGCTACAAATCTCTGATACGTGCTACTCTTCTAATCACTTAACTCCCAAGAGTGCACTCAGAGATTTGTTGCACTCTCTGAATACACGATAAGCATTGGCGAAGTCGACGCAGCGTGCACTCAAGGATTTGTCGCACGCTTGCTAGAAGTAAGAAAGAACCTTAAAAAGAACGGAGAGAATCGAACCATTGCGCAACAAATCATCAAGATTCTTAGTCATCCATCGTAACCACTCGACCAGGGCTGCTTCAGAACTAGTTAGTTAAAACCCAAGTTGTGATAAAATTAATGTGCGTACAGTGTGAAGGGCTGTTGTAGTCTCCTTTCAATTACATATGTAGGCTTGCTCATACACACCAGTTACTTAGCTGTTCCGTATCAATAATAATGTCATTTAATAATTATTCTGCGCAGTAACTTCTAACTCTAACTTCTAACTCAATGCTGTCATTCAAACATTTGCCATCCAAGGTAGCGTAGCCGAGTGGTCTACGGCCCTGACTCCGGATCTGGCAGTCAGATGTGCGTGGGTTCGAATCCTACCGCTACCGTACTTTTTATTTTTCACCGGTGTTAAGGCCATGTGACAAGTCTGTTGTAGCATGGCTAGCACTGACACTCAGATATTAGTATGCAACTCTGCTTGGAAAGCCCTCGTGCAAAGCACTCGTGCGCTGCGCGCACTCGTGCTTTCCACTCGGAGCTTTCCAGCGCATCGTGCATACAAATATCTGAGTGCACTCGCAGCCATGCTACAACCCTTACTTGTGCTCTGTATTTGTGATTGTGTGTAATGTGTATACGGTCTGAAAGTTACCTCAACTATCATGCAAAAAAATTAGCTACAAGGACGTAATATTTCAGTGTTCTTGAGTGTTCAATGTCATCACACCCGGACTTCAACTCACCTTTACCCGGAGTTCTACGACTTGCCATTCGTGGCGACGCCCCTCCGACCATATACCCTTGTGCTGCCCGCTATTCCTACATCGATCGAAAAGAATGTCCAATGCCTGGCATCGATGTCGAAATACTTTTGTATATTGCTCAACAATTAAATGTCTCCTATAAACTGTACCCTACTTCGGCCAAGTGGGGCGAGTACAAAAATAATGGCCGATTCAACGGAATGCTTGGTATGGTGCAGAACAATACGGTCGATACGATTGTATCTTGGTATCGCATAACCACTGACCGCTTAAAGCATTTTGACTTTTCCTTCACTATTCCGTATGCTCATAATACTGTCGGATTTGTTCTGAAACATCAGAAGCCAACGTTTTCCATTGCGTCATCAAAATTATTGGCTCAAGTTTTCCATAAAAAAGTTTGGGCTGCTATTTTGTGTCTCACTGCAGTATTAACAATCGTTATGTGGTTATCAGAGTTAATGAAGCACTGTCATAACAGAAATACTTCCACAGCCTACAAATGGAGTTGCCTTGGTTTAGATGTTAGTTTTGTTTTCATCAATGAAAAAATCGACCAAACATAAAAGCGCAACATTTAGTACATCAAGTCCGACATTTTCTTCATGTTTCAAAAGCTTGCAACTGAAACATTTTAGCACGTCTACAGCTCAGTTTTCAAGAAATATAAAAAAACTCGCTCGAAGTGTAACTGGAGTGTAACTCAGTTAATAAAGTTTAGCCAGTGTTGAAAAATCACTGTCGATTTCTTTATAAATGTTTTTAACAGTTTTATATTTCTGTCCCGTTTTTGTGTTGCAGAGACTGTGGCTAACTATTCAATTGTGGCTCGATCAATATAACGGTATGGCAACGACTGACACAACAGCTGGAAACGTGGCTGTAATATTTCTTGGTAAGTGTAGGATAGAACTTAAGCTGAACCAATGTAGATGCGAGCTTGTGCCAGACTTCTCATCAATTAAGTTTAAAAATAATGTTACAATTACGGAAATAACACGATACAAAAATATCAAAAGATAAAGTTTTGTATTGCAGGTCTGCTTGTGCTGTTCTGTCTGCAGTTATACGAGGGCGGATTGGTGGCAACGCTTATGAGAAAGACTACAGCAATGCCGTTCACTAGTCTGGATCAACTGGTCTCAGAAATGAGGCTGGGCAAATACCGCCTAGTTACAGACTCCGGCCAAGGAAGCACATTTTTCTGGGATATGGTACGATATCCTAACTCAGAGTCGTATCGACAAGTAAACGCCACATTAACGCAAATACCTCCTGTCCATTCGAGTCTCAAAGAAGTTCTGCATAAATTGGAGGAGGATAAAAACTTGGTTTACGTTGGGCAAGACTACTTTCAAAGTAAGATATGCCATAATAGAAAGTTTAGATTGAAAATATTAAATTCGCTAGCTATAGTTGTTTATTTTTAGACGTAGTAGAAAAAGTTAGTGTTTCAGATTCAGTTAAGTGCCATAACCTGGGTATTTCGGTACGCTTCAGCGTGCACAGTAGCGACACTGCGTCTTACACCGCACGCTAAAGAATACCCAAGAAAAGTAACGCCAGTTTGAATCAAAGATACAACGCTAACTAACTGGTTTCAATAAGAGCAATTTCAATGAAACAATGTCTGCTCTGATGTAACAGTATGCGGGAAAGAATGACACATTTTCTGTGAATTCCGAGCAACCAAAACAATAAAGTACCGACTAACTTAACTTGCTACAGAATTCGGAGTCTATAACATATCTATCACATTTCTCTTTCAGGTGTAATTTATAGACAAAAGCACTGTTCCCTGATGTTTATACGTGACGAAGACTTCACGACGTTTGACACAGCGTTCATTTTTCGCAAGGGCAGTCCCTGGGCAGCCGCTTTTAGTACGGTTCTCGCCCGATCCGCGCCAATGGTCAACTATTATGAACAAAAATATGTGAGTGAAATTATGTGAAAATATTTTTGAGTTAATAGTAGATCTGAATTTAATAATTTTTAACAAGCTTGGACTTTAGTAGATACTAGATAGCTAAGCATATGTTCTGCGTAGGTGATTCAACCTAGCCTTAGCAATTGCAGTTGCAAGATGGTTCTACCAAAATTATTAACAAAACACTTTTTTTAATACGACAACGACAACTACTACTACGACTGTTGCTACAAGGACCACTGCTACTACTAGTGCTACTACAACGACCACAGCCACGACGACTGCTGCTACAACGACCACAGCCACGACGACTGCTGCTACAACGGCCACTGCAACACATCTGCTAACAACGATCACTGCTACTACTACATCTGCTGCTACAACAACCACTGGCACAGTGGTACCACGACTGATGCCAAAACGACCCCCACTACTACGGCTGCTGCTACAACGATCACTGCTACTGCTACAACGGCCACTGCTACAACGACCACTGCTACCACTGCCACACTGCTACGTATTACTACTACGACTGCTACTTTAACGTCCGCCCGCCTGTCGGCCAGGAAGGCCCTGATCCATTCGATGTAGCAACCAGGCAGCCCAATGTCGACCATTTTCGCGTAGAGGCCTGCTCGCCAGACTGTGTCGAATGCTCGACTGAAGTCAATGAGAGCCAGAGCGGTGCGGCTTCCCGGCTTTGCTTGCAGGCCGTCGATCACCGACTGTGTTATGCGCAGGACTTGGTCTTCTGTGGATCGCTGTTTGCGAAAACCTGCTTGGGACGGTGACAAGACTCCTCTGAGCTCCAACCAGGTCTGAAGTCTGGTTTGGACCAGCCGTTCCATGGTCTTGGCTATGCAGCTGGTGAGACTGATGGGAAACTGATGCGAAGTGGCCCGCGCTGAAACAGAGGAAGCTGGACTAGACGCTGTTGGGCGCCAACCACTCCCACCTCCCCCGGTCCCCCCCTGGCAATGGACAAGTCACACGAGTTTCTACCCAAGCCTGAGCCGACCTATCAGACAAACCGATGGCTCAGACCTCAGACGCGCTGCCGCCCTAGAAACGCTAGACCAATTGCCCGCCCCAGACATCACGCTATGGACTGACGGGGCAGCCTCGGAAAGAACCGAAAATGGCGGAGGGGGTGTATACATCTGTAACGGCCTCTCGGACACCACAACGGAGCTGTCTGTCCCCGCCGGCAGGTTCTGCTCCAGCTACGCTGCGGAAATGGTGGCTATTCTGCACGCGATCAACTGGCTCAGAGAACAACACCTCCCGACAGAATCTCTTGAAATCAGGATTTGCACGGACTCTAAATCAGCAGTGACCAGACTGATGGCAGGCCCAGGTCTGCAGAAAGATAGCTGGGGTGCGAAGATTTGGGAAGCTCTAAACGACCCCGCCGTTAGCCGCTGTAACTTCACGTTTCAGTGGATCCCCAGCCACTGCAATCTACCTGGAAACGAAGCTGCTGATAACCTAGCCAAGCTTGCAACAGGTCACAACCAACAAACCTCACCCATAGACTATTCTACAGCGAAGGCAGTTATCACAAGATCAACCCACCACCGCTGGTTAAGGGATCTGGAGGAGACCAAGGGCCGCACACTGGGCTTCATGGTCCGAAAAGGCGCGGAGAAAGGACTTAGCCGCCTCGAAAGACGGACTCTAGCCCAGCTCCGATCCGGGGGACACTGCTGCCAATTGGCAGCCTACAGGGCTCGTTTCAACCTGGGGGACCCCCCTCCTCCACCCACCTGTCGGTGGTGCAACGACGCTGAAGAAAACCTAGACCATGTCCTACTAGACTGTCCAGCACTCACCCAGAAACGCATCCTCATCCTGGGGGTGGCCCCAAACCTCGATATCCTGGCGGGGGCACCTGGGAGGGTGGCCCAATTCCTGGGGGAGTCTGGCCTCTTCCGGGGCCAGCAGATGTAGTGGGAAGACCACTAATGCCCGAATACAACAACAACACGACTGCTACTGCTACAACGACCGCACTCCTACGACTGCTGCTACAACGACCACTACCTACTTCTACTACTGCTACTACAACGACAATGACCACTGATATGCTGCTACAACGACTAGTGCTACACTCTGCTACAACGACTACTATAACTACAACTGCTAACAACAATCACTGGTACTTCGACAACGGCCACTGTTACAATAGACTGCTACCACAACTGCTGTTACGACAACCATTGGTGCCTACTACTACTTCTGCCAAAATGACCACCCATACTACGACTGCTGCTATTACTGTGGTATTTGAATGCAGAAATGCAGGCAAACAAATTACGTTCTTTATTACGGTATATCCAAGCAGTAATGTAAGCTGTCAGCCTTGAAGTAGTCGTACAAAAACTGGAGTTTCGTATCGAGTCCCTTATGTAAGTACTGTGCAATATACTATATATTCCTCTTTCTTTTAAATTCTAGTTCCACTTGATTCTTTGAATTTTCTGTTATTGAGGGCGATAAAAGTTTCCAGTCTCAGCGTCATATCGTTGTGGCTTTCGACGCCGCCTTTCTGGGTTTCGTTTATTTCCTGGGACGTTGACCGAGGATGGCACACCGTCAGCGTGGAATTCCGGGATGATTGGAGGAATTGGTAAATTGTCCTGAATAATAACAGCGTCTTCAGGGTGCACTTGCGATTCCAAAGTAACCGTTTTGAAATAAGTGGGGACCAAAACTAGTTTTCGCGCATTTACCGTTCGACCGTTGGATAATAGAAATGTCGACGGGCCTTTTACTTTTGTGATCGTCACAGGATCCTCGTATAGGGAGACGCCCTTTGGTGAACCGGGTTTTTTGAAGCGAACTTTATCTCCAACTTTGAAATTGGGAGCTCTTGCTGCGTTTCTTTTGTTGGCATAATCAGCGTACTTTTTCTGGTATGACTGAACACGACTTTGTATGTCGGCCTGATCAACCTTGGCTTGAGGTGGTATTCTCGGGTCCAACTTTGTTCGGATTTTCCGCCTGAGAAATAACTCCGCCGGACTTACTCCCGTTCCTCTATGCTGCGTGCTGCGATAGGATAACAGAAGCTGCTGTATGGCACGAGTCCAATCTTTTCCTTCCAAAAATGACGCTTGAAGACCTTCTTTTAAAACTCGGTTAAATCTTTCAACAAGCCCATTAGCGGTAGGATTGTATATAGCAGTAGTTGTATGTTTGATTCCATTATTAACCAAGTAATTTTCAAATTCTGAGCTTTTAAATTGCGGTCCATTATCACTCACTAAGTTGCACGGATACCCAAATCTAGAAAATATGGAATCCAGAAACTTTATCACAGCATCAGTCGTGATCGCCTGTGTGACCGCGACTTCTGGCCATTTGGAATGGTAGTCAGTTAGAACAATTAAGAACCGACCATGCTGTGGCGCGGTTGCAAATGGACCAATAATATCGATTGCCACTTTTTCCCACAGAGTTTCAGGTAAAGGCACAACCTGAGTTGGCGGAACGCGAGACCTGATGGCCTTGTCACTTGCCAGACAAGGAACACAAGACCTCACATGGGATTCAACGTCATGGTTTAGACCGGGCCACCAGTAACTATTTCGAACGCGTTGCTTGGTACGAACGATTCCGGGATGAGCTTCGTGAGCAATATTGATGACTTTTTGGCGCAATTGTTCGGGCACAAGAAGTCGTTGATTACTTCTAGCCAAACATTCGTCCCATAAATACAGCTCGTCCCGCAAAGTAAAGTAGGGTCGTACGCGTTCTGGAACTTTTCTTGGCCATCCGTTAAGCACGAAGCTTTTAACCAGCTGAAGTGTTTCATCCGACTTTGTGAAGGCTTGCAACTCTTCAGTGCTGATTGCAGCTAATTCGTGAACAGCGGATATTCGATATTCTTCGTCCTTGATCGCACTTTGTTCGGACGAAATAGGCATTCTTGACAAAGCGTCTGCTGTGTCATTCGTCAAGCCTGGTTTGTATTGTATATCAAAATCGTAAGTCAGCAGTCTCGCATACCATCTACCTACTCTCATAGGCTTCTTGCCTTTGCCAGCAGAACCTAGCAAAACAGTCAAGGCCTGATGGTCAGTGCGCAGTAGAAACTTCCTTCCCCAAACGTAGACATGCCATTTTTCACATGCCCATACACAGGCAAGTGCTTCCTTTTCCCCGACAGAGTATTTCTGCTCAGCTTCAGAAAGCGCATGAGAAGCATACGCAATAATACATTCTTTGCCTTTCTGAATCTGAGTCAGTACGGCTCCAAGGCCAACTGCACTCGCATCTGTCGTGAGAATTGTTTTGCACTGGGGGTCAAATGAAGTAAGAACTGGAGCAGAAGTAATCAGTTCTTGCAGTTGTGAGAATGCTGATTGACACTCCAAATTCCAGACGAATTCACATTCAGGCTTGCACATTTGTCGTAGTGGGTAAGCTATTGTAGAATAACTAGGAATGTAGCGTAAGCAGAAAGAGCACATTCCAAGAAATCTACGCATCTCTTCAGGAGTTTGCGGGAGAGAGGCTGTAGAAATTGCTTTTGTGTGCTCTGGACTAAGTTTCACTCCAGCTGCGGAAACGATATGTCCCAGAAAAGGAACTTCTGGCTGATTTATAAGGCATTTTTCTAATTCGGCTCTGGCGTTTGCTTTTTCTAATCGTCCCAGGACTGCATGCAACTTTGAGTCGTGTTCTTCTTCATTCTTGCCAAAAATCAATATATCGTCCTGGTACACAATGACACCAGAAAGTCCAGCCAAGATAATTTCGATGCATTTCTGAAATGCGCTGGCAGCGGATGTTAGGCCCATCGGAAGTCGTTTGTGCTGAAAAAGACCGTACGGAGTCGTAAATGTGGTCAGTTGACGACTTTCCTTTGACAAATTTAGCTGAAAATAAGCTTTTCGAAGATCAAGCTTACTAAATCGTGTCGCCCCGCATAGTTCGCTGAACATCTGCTCGATATTGGGCAATGGGTATTTATCAGAAATTACACACTTGTTCAAAGAGCGTAAATCACAGCAAATACGCACCTTGTCGTTCTTCTTAGGTACTACAACCATCGGATGCACCCACTCAGAAGCATTGACTGGTTCAATTACATCTTGTTCTTGTAGAATACGAAGTTCTTCTGCCACTTGTTCTCGGATCGCGAAAGGAAGTTGGCGAGCTTTGTGAACAACTGGAACAGAATCTTCTTTCAGTTGTATCTTGTGCTCAAACCTACGAATTGATCCCATAGAATTGGAAAATAGGGACGGAAACTGTTTCAGTAGTGTATTGTTTGAGACACCCCTAACTGACAAATTTGAACCATCAATTTGTAGTCGCAAGGAATGGATTAGATCTAGACCAAGAACCGACTGTCCACCGTTCACAACATATACTGTAGCAGGAATTGAACGTGAATTGAACGTGACAGTTGTACGTAAGCAACCCTTTACTGACAGCGGAGTACCGTCGTAGTTGGTTAATTTCACCACCGTAGGTTGCAAAGTAGGATTTGCAAAAACATCACGAAAGTTAGAATCTGACAGCAAAGTAACATCTGAACCTGAATCAACCAACATTGTAATTGGTTGTTTGCTACCAGTAAAACTGACGTCACATGTGATAGAGCGTGAATTGTTTGAATTTTGAACATTCAAAATACGTACTTCAGACTCTACACTAGCAGTTTCGGTAGCATCGACTTGTTTCACTGGTCTAGGTCCATGTCCTGACTTGCACACCTTGGACCAATGACCAGATTTCTGACATGTCCGACAAACCGACTGGCGTGCTGGACACTTGGAAAAGTTTGCATTGTGACCAGCAGAACCACATCTGTAGCAAATACCATGTCTAGGTTCAGGTTTGGATTGTACAATCTTGTATGAACTTTTAGCAATGGCTTTTGAATTGACTGCCTTAACTTTGAAATCACCTTGCTCTTTGCTAGAAATAATCCGAGCATCAGAGATTGCACCTTCAATTTGTCGGGCAATTTGAAGTGCACGCTCTAAGGTTAGCTCTGATTCCATTAACAATCTTTCTCTTATACGCGGAAGATTCGTTTTTTCAACAATGTGATCCCGTATAATTTCATCTTGCAAAGCTCCATAGTTACAATCCGCTATTAGAACACAAAGTTCTGCATACCATGAATCTGTCGATTCGCCGGATGCCTGAACTCTTTGCTTAAATCGGTACCTTGAAGCAACAATGTTCACTTTAGGGCCAAAATGAGCGTCGAGCACAGCAATTGTTTCGTCGAATGTTCGCAGGCCGGATTGGGAAGTGAACGGTAAAGACGCTGTCCCTCAATACCCAAGGAGTGAACCAGTAAAGCAGTTTTTCGTTCATCAGGGAACTGGGCAGGGTTAGCATTTGCACCGATAGCAATCAAATAGTTTAGAAATAGCGATTTCCAATCCCGCCAGGGTATCGTCGGCGAGCCAGGAGTCGGCAAAGATGGAGGTGGAGCAGCAATGGAATTCATTTGAGAGTTCGAAACTTTGAAACTCCAGTTTTTGTACGACTACTTCAAGGCTGACAGCTTACATTACTGCTTGGATATACCGTAATAAAGAACGTAATTTGTTTGCCTGCATTTCTGCATTCAAATACCACAATTACAATGGTTACAACTGAGGTTACTACGACTGATGATACTGCCGCTACTATACGACTATGTTTTAGGTGGCTTGGAAGGAGTGCCAATTTTAATTGGATATCGGCTCGAACATTCTTGCGATGTCAATGATACCAAAAAAACCATCCAACACTGTAACAACCATATACAATAGCTATAATTGACTACTACCTAAGTACCAACTTCTACCACAACGACGACTAAAGGCGTATAAAATACCGCCAACCACTACCACAACGACTAAAGCAGCTGTATCTACTACCATCTACTACCACTACAACGACTAAAGCAGCAGCAACTACTACCTACAACAAAATAAAATATTTTATTAAAATATTAAACTGGGACACTCACGACTGTACCCCGCTTACCCCTGTAACCCCGTTAGCGGGATCGGAAGTCAGGACTCAAAACTCGCCCTAAACTTATTTTTAAATACCCCTAATACTACTAGTAAGTAACAACTAAATATTAACTCCCCCCATTCGGTAGCTTAGGAATACTCTTGTATTGAAGTTACTACTCGTAGCCTGGTATAACTTCAACACAAGGAAGAGGTGAATCTGTGCGCAAAAAAGTGCTCGAACACCTTTGGGCGTAAAAAAACAAAAAAAAACAAAAAAAAACTTTTTTTAATTCTGCAGACTAGCGCTCTTATTTGAACCCATACTTGTTACTAAGATTTTTGTTACAGTTTGTTACTCTCTAAGAAACTTAATAACATGTCGTAATAAATTATTACAAATAAGTTATGAAAGAAGCTGATCGTTTGTTTATTATTTAGTTGCGCATGGAAGAAGAAAACATCATGAAATTGTGCGATAATGTATATTCCAAAGAAAACGAGCCTTTGCGGTTGCAGCACTATTACGCCTTAATAGCTTTGTCTGCTATGTTATTGCTGGTTTCAGCTTGTGCACTAATGGCTGAAAACATAAAGCACAAGCTATTTCTGGCAAATTATAAGAAACTGAAACGTGAACGTCTGAAGGCCATCGTGAAAAAGGCTATAATCATAATCTTTTTTGTAAAACAAAATCATGAACAACTGCCGCAATAGTTGATTAATTTAATTGTAAATAAAACATATTACATAAAGCCGTATTTTTAAACAAAAGTAAGCTAAACTTCAAATAGACATTGTTGCGGCATGCTTGCTGTGCTGACTGCCGAGGATATTTTTTTGAAAATAAAATGCGGCTAAATTTTCTAGCACTCACTTAATATTTCTAGCTAAACATGTCAACGGTAAGTCTAGATGAAGTTTTCTAGACATTTAACTTCGCTACTGACTACCCAAACCCAACCTGGGCCACTTGGCCGACAATTCAACTTTCTGAGAGCGGGCAGACTTAAAGGCGCACTGCTCATTCTTGAAATTATATAACAACACCGAACATTATGCCGGGGACTGAAAGCCCGCACTCCCGAGGGTTTTCTTTGTGACTAAGCAGTGCCAATTTACAATTTCAAGCTGCTAAGGCTACTGTAATCGTATGCAGTTTTTGTATTGTTATCACAGTAATGTTCTCTATCAGTCTATATCTTAAATAACTTAGTAATGTTATAATGTCTGTAGTAATGGTTGAAAAAATCTTCTATCAAAAACATGAGGCCAGTTCGACTTAAAGCCTTTTGTTAAGTCTGGTCTGTGTTGACCACGAGTGCATAACGCATCAGGTTTGGCGCGATAGCGCCAAACCTATAATAGGAAAAAATCAGCTGAATGCGACTTTTTACAACACAAATAGAGAGGTAACTGCTGTTCTGGTCCACGCCCCAACCTAAAACTTCGTGAGCTACTAGTATACTAAAAATTGCACTACGTGTGCAAAAATGAAGCTTAATGATAGAGTTTGAGGAAAGTTATAGATCTTGAAATTTTTCAAAAAACTCCGCGTCTCTTTTATTTTTTTTCAGCCAACTTTTCTCAGCATCTAGCGAGCCGTTTTTTATGATCTATGGCTTCATCGACGTGGTTTGTCATGCCATAACTTTTCTCCTCTTTTCATGTTGATCGCTGCTGGCTTCGTTGAGAAATCCGTAAAAAACCTCTTTTTTAGCTCACTTCGTGAAAATTGTCAAATTGACTAACTTCTCAGTAAAGCTATATTAGGTGCTAAAATTTGTGTTTAAGCAACATACAGTAAATTTAGCAGTCAGAAGTAATTGTTTAATAGCGAAAAAAGTAATTATTTGCATGTTTCTAAATTTGCCATTACGGTGCAAGTATTTTGTGCATCAAAGTTTGTTGCTTCATATTTCAATTTTTGTAATGTCTGAAACGACCAAGAAAACATGCAGTCACGTAAAGTTGGTGAAGGAATCGAACATTGGATTGACTGACAATAAACTACATGTTTTCAATTTATTATTAATAAATTAAATATTATTTTAAATGCTAGTGAAGTTTGAAACACCCTCAAAGTTTATAAACCCCTATAACGAACGCAACCAACACAGTTGGCGTAGTCGAACGGTTAAACTTTTTCACGTCCGCTCACCGAAAATGTGTCGACTCGGCACAAGTCAGTAACCTGATTTAGACTTGAAACGGCTGTTTGAGCAAATTAAATTTTTCTTTTCGTTAATTTTTTGTACATTCACTGAATGTCACGAGTATAGTTGATCCCGTTCAGATAAATAAGTTGCAAAATTAGTAGAAACAGTTTTTAAAGTTTGCCAGTTATTCCGGGTCTTTTCTGTTATTCCCCCACCGTCCGGAATTCGGAATTTATACAGCCGATTTGAATAATTTTTGCACCAATGGACTCCTCTCAACCTCAGGACTTCAAAAATGCAAGTTTTAAAAAAATTTAAATGTTTTTAAAAAATTTCAAATTTTTCAAATTTTATACAAAATGCGGATTTTTTCATTTTCTGAGCTAAGGAAAGTGTTCTATACAAGATTTTTTGAGTTTTGGATCGCTAAAATTCTAAAAATTTTCATAAATTTAAAAATTTAAATTTTGTTAAAAAATTTTAAAATTTTTTAAAACTAATTTTTTTGAAGTCTTGAGGTCAAAAGGAGTCCGTTGGTGCAAAAATTATTCAAATCCGCTCAGTAAATTCCAAATTCCGGACTGGTGGGGGAATAATAGAAAAGACCCGTTATTCCTACTTTATATATATCCGAAATAAATACTCACTCACTTGAACCATTTTAGGACTTTTGATTTGTGTATTGAACGTTCAAAACGGTTGCGCATAACCAAAGTTACAAGCGGAAATGATTAGTGACCAGAAAGTCAAATTGTACCTACAGTACAACAGTCTGAAAGTGTTATCCAAAATTCATGGATTTAGCGGATTTAGCAGATTTAGGAATTAACAGATTTAGTTAAAACGCTTCTCCAAAATTGTTTGGATGCATTGGATTAATCAGATTTAGGCGCGCGCTAAATCCGCTATATCGGCTAATCCTGAACTTTTGGATAACAGATTTAGCAGCGCTGAATCCGCTGAATTGGAGTGGGTCAGACTAAATTTAAGACGCTGACTTATTTTAACTCGTTTAGACCGTTTAACCCGATTGCCATTCCTAAACCTCTGACTAAAATAAGTCCAGTCCGTTTAATTCTGTAAAGGAATAGGCCCTTGCTGAGTAAAATATTATATCTGTCTGACCTTGCAACCACAAATCTCTCCAAGAGAAAGCTGCATCTCTGGAAGCTGTTTTTTACATATCTTTGTGTAATTTTTATTATATTAAACAGAGCAGAGGTAAATTTGTAAGCTATATCCGGTGGTTTTTGTGGCTGAGCTGGAAAACAGCTCAGATCAATGCGTCTTTAATTGACCAAAACTTGACCTAAAGATGAAAAATTTTTTGGATAAAAAATGAAACTTTTTCTAAAAGCCCAGCCCCTTGGCCACGGACCTATGCAACTTTGTGAATAATTTTATGTTTCTAGTGACTGTCAATAGGAAACAGCTTTCTTGTGTCACATCGACTGCAAGTAACTGATATTTATTTAGACCAATTTTATGGAAGGGGCTGTCGCTGTGTCCCCATGGATGGGGTGGGCTGTGTCCCCCATGGATGGGGGGGCTGCGACTCCCATGGATGGGGTGGGCTGTGTACCACATGTATGAGTGGCACCAACAATTGAATTTAGACCTGTTATTTTTAAATTCGATAACTTGTTGTAGAGCGTTTAGAATAAATTTTTTAATAGTTGCTGTATTTTTTGTTTATTGGTTACGAATACCTTCTCAATTGTAGAGATTCATAAGAACTTTGGGGCCAGTGGAAACCCCCCTTAAGGAGGTAGTTGCGTTTTCGAAGTTATTGCGATTTTTATGTAAACTTTGCGCCCACAGAACTCAAGCTACAAATGAGGCCTGAGCATGAATTTTTGGCGCAGTACTGGGTCCAGGTCCAAATCCCCAGGCATGTCTCTCACTTTTTTTTAAATTTAACCTGTGCCCTGTGGACATTTTTAGACGGCTTTAATTACAAGAAAATATCTTAAATTCTCGGTGCGTTTGCTTCTCAGCTATTTTCTCAGTAAATTGACTAGTTATTAAAAAAATGGGAAACATGCTTGGGAATTTTAAACATGTAAGAAACATTGCCAACTTTCAGCCCCAACAGGTGATTGTATGATTCAGAGCTGTTTCACAAACTTTTTGTAAAAATCCTAATATTTTGGACAGGACCTTCTTTCGCCGCTTGTACTAGAAACAAAATTAAAGGGTAGATTTCAATTCATGGCATACATATAGGTCAGATATTGTTTTATTTAATGCAAAAGACCGCTTGTGATTTAAATTTGCAAACACTGAGCTATGCCTTTCCAAAAACCCGCCTAAAAAGTAAAAACTGAATTCCCCCCTTAAGTTAAATTGTGATTTTCACTTGTTATTTCATTAAAATTTCGGGGTTCTTTACATATTTTAAAAATATATGCTAGGAAGTTTTGGCCAGTTTCATTAAAATTGATGCAGCATAAGCAGTCGATTTTGCGCAACTGTAAAACTTGTTTTATATTTGTTCGTTTTATTAAAGTTGATGGATATTATCTCGCAGTAAAACATAAGACATCGCGCTTTACATATTTTAAAAATATATGCTAAGGCAAGTATTTGCGCCAAGTTTCATTAAAATTGATGCAGCATACAATTATCAGTGAGGTCGCAAAGTCGGAAAAATGACGTTTTGAAAAAATATGCACATTCAATAATTTCGCCACAATTATCAAACTGTTTGTCTAGTTTGTTTACACAAACTAAAAGGACATATGTTGTAGTTTATGCACACAAAATTTAGTGCAAATTGCTGGAGTGGTTGCGGAGTAATACCTGTTTGAACTCTGAAACTGTGCGAAAACTATGAAGTACTCACAGCAATAATGATAAATTGTAAAAAAAAATTAGCCGCTTATTTTAAAATTGAAAGCAAAACGTAGTACCTTCATTTCTTATTTGTGGCAAAAAATCGACACGTTACGTGCACTTCACAAGCTGGCCAATCTGATATCTAACTTGATTTTTGCACTTTTATGTCCCTACTGTGTGATGTTTGGCTTACAATTGGTAATTGGTTAAAGATATTGGTAGATATTGGTTTTTTGTGTCTGGCAGTAAATATTTGACATCATGCAGCGCTGTGCTAGTTGCTCAGTGAACGTAATATTTCAAAGCAACAAGCTCTTTTTTTGCAACCTATAAGCAAAACTGCTTTGGCGACACTACCGCCTTAAATGTTCAACGACTTAATATGGAATTGTTAGTGAAATAAATAACCAATTCGCACAAAAAGTCTGTAGCGGAAAAATAATAAAAACTAGACAAGAAAAATGCCCTGCGGAGGAAAAAGGCATAATAGGACAAAATAAATAAGCAATTTTCGGTACATAAAATAGTTTTAAGTATTTATGGTAAACAGTTTTTTCTAGGTAGATCCTACAAGGAATTTTCAGACGATCATTGAAATAAAAAAGTAAGCTGCTAAAAGTCTGAAAACTAGAGTTTATTGGTTGCGATAAGTGGACCGCTTTGCTGCGCCCTATTATAGCGGGTACCATCGGCTAAATTAAAGCACCATTTTAACCAACATTTGAACATGTTGAACAACAGAAGCTTTCAGCTTCTGTTGGCGTTAGCATATACTCGGCATATACTCGGCTCGTTTTTTTTACTAGCATTTTAACTAGTTTGTGCTTCATTTTCTAATGACGTCTTTCATAGTGCATTAAGTGAAAATGCGCTTTGCTTAATTGTGTCAAAAAACCAGCATACATATACCGATAAGGGTTTCAGTTACTTCGTTGTCTAATTTTGTACGCAAACGTAGCGCCAAAGAATAGCACTTGCTCCTTTTTCAACTGTGTACAATTGTTTTTAACATCTTCAGAAAAAGACTA
The DNA here is from genome assembly GCA_030248245.1 of Trissonchulus sp. WLG1_4. Classification (NCBI taxonomy): domain Eukaryota; kingdom Metazoa; phylum Nematoda; class Enoplea; order Enoplida; family Ironidae; genus Trissonchulus; species Trissonchulus sp. WLG1_4. Next base: position 32,396 of record JASANF010003178.1, on the reverse strand, counting down.
ACGCTGTGAAAGAGTTGATGGTACAGCCGTGGTGCCCGCTATAATAGGGCGCAGCAAAGCGGTCCACTTATCGCAACCAATAAACTCTAGTTTTCAGACTTTTAGCAGCTTACTTTTTTATTTCAATGATCGTCTGAAAATTCCTTGTAGGATCTACCTAGAAAAAACTGTTTACCATAAATACTTAAAACTATTTTATGTACCGAAAATTGCTTATTTATTTTGTCCTATTATGCCTTTTTCCTCCGCAGGGCATTTTTCTTGTCTAGTAATACTATTTAAAAAAGACAAAATACGTTCAATTTTAAAGACAAGGGAATAACAAATAAAAAAGACATCAACACTAAGGAAGGTTTAGAATTGCATTAGTTTACTCTGCAACTAAAAAATGGCATTTTTACTTACATCTCAAATGAACTTATTAAATCTGTTCTGCGCAGTTTTTTTAGACAAACAAAAACCTACTCATGCGCTGAATAATTTAACGACGCGAACAAAGAAATTAAAGTATGTAAAGAAGCAGAACCCAAGAGAGGTAAGTTTCTATCGCCAGGGTATCATTTAATCTTATGTATTGTTGTTTTACTGGTGAGGTATACGCAAAAACGAAAATAGCACGCTGTGGTTTAAGCTTTTAAGTTTATTACATAAAGCAATCTGATAAGATTTAGTCAATATTATCAGCGTCAATAACACCTCAGTATTCACATTTCAGACAGAACATAGTTTGAGTTGGCTGTGAGAGCAAATTGCTAGTTTTTTATTAGGTTACTTTATTGATTCCAATTTCCAAATCATAGTATGTCGTAGCTTAAAATTGGAGAAGTACATATGAAAAAACTAACCTGTTATTTAATGTTTGATACATAAGAAGAAACGTTCTTTAATGAAAGTCATGACAGTCAAAGATAATAAAAATGTTTGTTGAAGGAAAATCATGAACAAATACATTTGCCGGAGAAGGCTGAAAACGTAGCAGTTGAACATGTGTAGTCTAAATGAAGAGCATTCATCAGTACTAAGTTCTGATGAAACTTTATACGTTACTTAGCGCGAATGTACATAACACATTTAATAAGTTTTGTGAGCTCATTGCAGAGTGTAAAACGCGGCTCATATAGATCTTTGTCTGTGTTGTTTTATCTCTAACCAATACAAAAATAAAAAAATTGTGACAATTTTTGCTTAAAAAATGGGATCAAGATCTTTCGACATGCAGAAAAATGTACAAAACGAATGCGGCGATTTTGTGCTTGTCTGTGTTTTTGTGTGACGATCATCATTACAGATGATTATTACCACCATATGGCACGTCCATCAATGTCTGCCGTAGCTCTTATTATACCAGCCGACGCTAACTCAGTTGTGTTAGGTTATCAAAACCATATGTTGTGTAATACTACTCTTGGTAATACGAATATATATAAGTGAACTCGATAATGTTTTCAATTTTAAAAAAACTAGAATGGGTTTAATATTGAAAAGTAATAATAAAAAGGACTGAAGAGTATGCACGTAAAAATGATTTTCTACATTGAAAGGGTGAAAAGTTTCAAACGGAAACGAAGGGTAAAGGGCTAATGTTACAAATGTATAGAGCTCTGGAAAAAAAACTTGTTAGTGATTACTCCCGGAAAAGTTTGATTTAGTATATCTCAGCACCATTTTGCTTATTACTAACAATTGTGTTGAGAGCCAGCCCCTAGTTTGTATGTTGAGTATATTTTTAGATGATTATATACCTAATAGTGTGTGTTCAATTGGCTAACATACGGAGCAGAATGGCCAATTAAGGGCGATTCATACTTGCAGTCTATTCAACCGTCAACATTACAAAATAATAATTACAAGACAATTTTAAGGGCTATTTACACGAAACGAAGGTGCATTTTGCTCCATGGCGTCCGCCAGCGTGCGCCCGAGCGGGCGCGCACGCAGACTGCCTACTGCATTGTATGAAATAAAGCAGCAAGCAGAATGAAAATACAATGCGCCCGCTCAGGCGCCCTCGTGTGAGTACCTACCTAGGCCTTTAATGCACAGTTGGTTAACCTTTTACCCGCCGCTATAAGAAATACTTGTACAAGTCCGCTAATTTTTTGTACGGTGCCCAAAAACTACTCCATTAAGACCTATATAAAATTTTAAAACTTTCCCAAGCTACAACAACCACTGGCACAGTGGTACCACGACTGATGCCAAAACGACCCCCACTACTACGGCTGCTGCTACAACGGCCACTGCTACAACGACCACTGCTACCACTGCCACACTGCTACGTATTACTACTACGACTGCTACTGCTACAACGACCGCACTCCTACGACTGCTGCTACAACGACCACTACCTACTTCTACTACTGCTACTACAACGACAATGACCACTGAAACTATGTTTTAGGTGCCTTGGAAGGAGTGCCAATTTTAATTGGATATCGGCTCGAACATTCTTGCGATGTCAATGATACAAAAAAAAACCATCCAACACTGTAACAACCATATACAATAGCTATAATCGACTACTACCAAAGTACCAACTTCTACCACAACGACGACTAAAGGCGTATAAAATACCGCCAACCACTACCACAACGACTAAAGCAGCTGCATCTACTACCATCTACTACCACTACAACGACTAAAGCAGCAGCAACTACTACCTACAACAGAATAAAATATTTTATTAAAATATTAAACTGGGACACTCACGACTGTACCCCGCTTACCCCTGTAACCCCGTTAGCGGGATCGGAAGTCAGGTCTCAAAACTCGCCCTAAACTTATTCTTAAATACCCCTAATACTACTAGTAAGTAACAACTAAATATTAACTCCCCCCATTCGGTAGCTTAGGAATACTCTTGTATTGAAGTTACTACTCGTAGCCTGGTATAACTTCAACACAAGGAAGAGGTGAATCTGTGCGCAAAAAAGTGCTCGAACACCTTTGGGCGTGAAAAAAACAAAAAAAACAAAAAAAAACTTTTTTTAATTCTGCAGACTAGCGCTCTTATTTGAACCCATACTTGTTACTAAGATTTTTGTTACAGTTTGTTACTCTCTAAGAAACTTAATAACATGTCGTAATAAATTATTACAAATAAGTTATGAAAGAAGCTGATCGTTTGTTTATTATTTAGTTGCGCATGGAAGAAGAAAACATCATGAAATTGTGCGATAATGTATATTCCAAAGAAAACGAGCCTTTGCGGTTGCAGCACTATTACGCCTTAATAGCTTTGTCTGCTATGTTATTGCTGGTTTCAGCTTGTGCACTAATGGCTGAAAACATAAAGCACAAGCTATTTCTGGCAAATTATAAGAAACTGAAACGTGAACATCTGAAGGCCATCGTGAAAAAGGCTATAATCATAATCTTTTTTGTAAAACAAAATCATGAACAACTGCCGCAATAGTTGATTAATTTAATTGTAAATAAAACATATTACATAAAGCCGTATTTTTAACCAACTGTGCATTAAAGGCCTAGGTAGGTACTGTAACGGGGGCGTTCGATTTCTCCCATTTTTCGTTTATTTAACTTTTTGTTAGTCATTGAAATTAATAGGCTTTTGGTTCAAAGGCATGTGTTTCAAAAGTCATAAAAATTGGCATTAGCTTCATAGTCATTAATCAAAACTTTTATGGCCACATGCCCCCAATAAAACCCTAAACTTTAAGCCATAAATTCGAAACTTTAAAGACACCCGTTTTCCTGTTAGTCAGCTACCGTATGCCTAGGTATAAAACAGATGCCCCTAAGTGCAAGTCGATTAGTTGATAGCGGAACGCGACGTGGTGCGGTTGGATTGTGAGATAGACTGAGTGTGAAAGGTAGAGAGAGAGTTGTGAGTGTGAAAGATTGAGAAGGGAAGAGTAGTGAAACTTATCGACTTGTCCTTGTGTTATCATTAATTGAAATTGTGTATATATATAATTGCCTTGCCCATTGTCAGTAATAAGACTCAACTGTTAACGGCCATACATTGCACAAGGTCTATTTTGTATTAAACGGCTCTTTCAGTCTTTGGTTGTTGCTGTGCTTAGTTAGGGAATTGACCCCTGCTGTATCTTAGAATACAGCGTAACTTAGATTGAGGGACTACCGCGACCTTTAACTAATTGCCCTACCTTATTACGGCATCTCAAGACTAGCCACCCCCGTAGACTTACCCAACATCCCCATCTAAGTTACATGGCATCCCTGAGAAACAGTGACTGATTTTTTTTGTCTTAAATTTCTCAAAGCTATAACCATGTCTCAAGGTGAAAACACAGAACCGTCTGATCGCGACGTCAGACATCTACATATTCTACTTCAAAGACAAAATGACACAATTGAGCAAAATGCCAGACAAATACAGACGCTGAACCAGGCCTTGGCCACCGCCAACTCATCACTAACTTTTAAGCCAAGTTCTATCGCACCGCCACCGTTTATGGGTCGAGCTGGTATAGACGATTTTTCACAATGGCTCGATATTTTTGAGTTATTCGCAAATAGTCTTCATTATACGGACTCCGCTAAATGCGAAAACTTGCCTTTATATCTACGTGATTTCGCTCTCGACCAGTACAAAGACCTTTCAGATCATGACAAGCAGAATTATGCCAATCTTAAAATAGCACTGACAGCAGCCCTACTACCAGCTGAAAACAGGCGTATTTCTAACTTGGTACTTCAAGGACGAGTTAAACAGGACACAGAAAATCTAGCGACTTATGAGCAGGACATTAAGCGCTTGGGCCGTGCAGCATATTCAGACATGGATCCTGCAGTAAGAGACCATTTTATTAAGGAAGCCTTTATTAACGGATTGCCTAAAGACCTCAAGGAGTATGTTTTAGACAAAGACACTGATACGCTACAAAAAGCGTTCACTCTGCCTCAAAAAAAAGCGCAAAACGGTTTATTAACTCCCCACGCCTCTCTAACGTCAGCCTCATAGACTTTATTCCCCGCAATGCCAACAAGCCTATTTTCAATGACCCAGCAGACTCGTTCCCCATTTTGTCCCCACTTGGCAGCAAATTGCTGTTCGAGTTCATGACAAACCACATTGCCCCTTTGGTAAGCGTTCAGCCGTATTGGAGCGATACTGCCCCGAAATCTCGCAATGCCCCCTACAATGCGCCATCTCTCCCCTCGACTCGCCCCAAATCATTCGACATTCAACCAGAGACCCAGCCCCTTCACCGAACTCACAATGACATGTGCCCCGCATAGCCAATGCGCAAATCCCCGATGGACGCTGCAGCGAATTCTGCAGTGCCAGCCAGCACCGCAAGGCCACCGATCGAAGCTGCCCCCCCTGCTGTCTCAACCGTGGAACCCACACAGGACCCACCCCCGATGCCTAACAATGTCGAACAGCCCCAAGCCCCGGAACCCAAACTCCAATCACCGTCTCTTGACAGTACCATGGATCAGGCCCCTAACTCACAGACTCCGCCCCAACACGTCTTCCCTCCAGGATTGCCAATTCCCATGCCCCCAATGTTACGTGCCCCCCGTGCGACTCTCCACTCGTGGCTGCCCGTCTATCAAGCTGAAGATGGGACTCTGATGTTGGTGGTCCCAGCGGAACCAGGCCCCCGAACATCATATTCTCCCCTTGAAGACTCACCATGCCGGACACAGACTCAGGTTCATTGTATTGTTTGTTTTTGTTCGTGTATATAATTGCTTATGCCCACAGTATTCTTTTTGTAGCATGTAAACAGTACGCAAAATGACATATTATTGGAGAGAGTTTGCAAATAGATCTCATGTTAAAAATATGTCATTTTGTTAATATAATCATTAAATCAGCCCATTTTCTAATCACACTATGTGTTTTTGTTTATTTTGTTATTATGTTCTATATTGTTTTTCTAACCTGATCATGCCATTATTATATACATATTTTGACGATTATAATCAAATGTTAAAGCTTGTATACTGCATTTATAATTCGTACCCAATAAGGCCTTAGAACCCACATTAGAATCACACTATACGAACGGGGACGTTCGATTTTCTAGCCCACCCGTGTAACGGGGGCGTTCGATTTCTCCCCTTTTTCGTTTATTTAACTTTTTGTTAGTCATTAAAATTAATAGGCTTTTGGTTCAAAGGCATGTGTTTCAAAAGTCATAAAAATTGGCATTAGCTTCATAGTCATTAATCAAAACTTTTATGGCCACATGCCCCCAATAAAACCCTAAACTTTAAGCCATAAATTCGAAACTTTAAAGACACCCGTTTTCCTGTTAGTCAGCTACCGTATGCCTAGGTATAAAACAGATGCCCCTAAGTGCAAGTCGATTAGTTGATAGCGGAACGCGACGTGGTGCGGTTGGATTGTGAGATAGACTGAGTGTGAAAGGTAGAGAGAGAGTTGTGAGTGTGAAAGATTGAGAAGGGAAGAGTAGTGAAACTTATCGACTTGTCCTTGTGTTATCATTAATTGAAATTGTGTATATATATAATTGCATTGCCCATTGTCAGTAATAAGACTCAACTGTTAACGGCCATACATTGCACAAGGTCTATTTTGTATTAAACGGCTCTTTCAGTCTTTGGTTGTTGCTGTGCTTAGTTAGGGAATTGACCCCTGCTGTATCTTAGAATACAGCGTAACTTAGATTGAGGGACTACCGCGACCTTTAACTAATTGCCCTACCTTATTACGGCATCTCAAGACTAGCCACCCCCGTAGACTTACCCAACATCCCCATCTAAGTTACAGTACTCACACGAGGGCGCCTGAGCGGGCGCATTGTATTTTCAATCTGCTTGCTGCTTTATTTCATACAATGCAGTAGGCAGTCTGCGTGCGCGCCCGCTCGTGCGCACGCTGGCGGACGCCATGGAGCAAAATGCACCTTCGTTTCGTGTAAATAGCCCTTAAAATTGTCTTGTAGTTATTATTTTGTAATTTTGACGGTTGAATAGACTGCAAGTATGAATCGCCCTTAATTGGCCATTCTGCTCCGTATGTTAGCCAATTGAACACACACTATTAGGTATATAATCATCTAAAAATATACTCAACATACAAACTAGGGGCTGGTTCTCAACACAACTGTTAGTAATAAGCAAAATGGGGCTGAGATATACTAAATCAAACTTTTCCGGGAGTAATCACTAACAAGTTTTTTTCCAGAGCTCTATACATTTGTAACATTAGCCCTTTACCCTTCGTTTCCGTTTGAAACTTTTCACCATTTCAATGTAGAAAATCATTTTACGTGCATACTCATCAGTCCTTTTTCCTGCTGCGCCACAGCGCAGCAGGCTTCTTTAGAATGAGGTGAGCGGAAAATAACGTGCAACTAAGTGAGAATTCTGTGTGCGTCTCTGTGCATTTTTATCAGTGCAATTGTGCGGTTGCAGGTGTGCGTCAGTGTGCGTACCAAATGTGTCTGTTCTACAGCTCTGTTCATTGTTTGTCTATGTGTCATTGTAACTACCTACGTACGTAAAAGCACGTACGTAACGTACGGCTAACGTACACGCAAAACCCGAAGCTCATTTGCATATTACACATGAGTATGTTTAAACAAAATGGAATAGTAGTTGCAAAAACTTTTTATCACTAATCTAATATTCATAACATTCGATATATTTTCTTCTGACTGATTACATAGTGAACTTGCAGTAAAGTCTCACACAAGTCTCACTTTAAAAGTTCATCTCACATTATTCACATATTCTCAATTATCCACTGTTCACAGTTCACCTTCACATAAGGCGTAATTAAGAATAAAGATAAAATGGAATTTATCTTTGGCACGATGTCACAAACAAGACCATTACCACTACAAGAGCCAACAGAAATATGTATGCTCAGAGTGCATTTTTACGGCAAGTACGGCGTTACTTGCAGCCTTTATAAATGGCAATATCAATGTCACCAATGAAATTGACTTCAGTATTCCAATCATCAAGCATACGAAAACCTGCTACGTAGTCGACGTAGGGGTAGGGACCGACATTTAAGGCATAAATGAGCTTCCAAAAGTTGTCCAAATGCATCATCAGTTGATACATTTTATACTAATCAGCAGTTGTCAGAGATTTATGAACGACCGGTTGACGCAAACATATGTATGAATTAGAATGGTCATCAATGAAACGGGATTGCAGTAACCCATGTCAGAGAGCAATTATATTATTGCAAATATTGCTGTGTACAGTTTTGCAGTTTTTTGATGTGGTTCTAAATCAGTGTTTTGATTCTCACTAGCATGGCTATACTTGTGCCTATACTGCGACTTTGAATAAACTAAACATGCAGTTTAATGCATGAAAAAAACTGCAACTGTCAGTTGATGACGATATTACTTCGTAGTTCGTGCAGATGACTCTCTGCTGCGCAGCAGGTTTTGGTTCACAGAGTGAAAATATAGGTTTGATATTTTCAAGCTCCTTTTGCATTAGGCTTTGCTTGTTATTATTACTTTTCAATATTAAACCCATTCTAGTTTTTTTAAAATTGAAAACATTATCGAGTTCACTTATATATATTCGTATTACCAAGAGTAGTATTACACAACATATGGTTTTGATAACCTAACACAACTGAGTTAGCGTCGGCTGGTATAATAAGAGCTACGGCAGACATTGATGGACGTGCCATATGGTGGTAATAATCATCTGTAATGATGATCGTCACACAAAAACACAGACAAGCACAAAATCGCCGCATTCGTTTTGTACATTTTTCTGCATGTCGAAAGATCTTGATCCCATTTTTTAAGCAAAAATTGTCACAATTTTTTTATTTTTGTATTGGTTAGAGATAAAACAACACAGACAAAGATCTATATGAGCCGCGTTTTACACTCTGCAATGAGCTCACAAAACTTAATAAATGTGTTATGTACATTCGCGCTAAGTAACGTATAAAGTTTCATCAGAACTTAGTACTGATGAATGCTCTTCATTTAGACTACATGTTCAACTGCTACGTTTTCAGCCTTCTCCGGCAAATGTATTTGTTCATGATTTTCCTTCAACAAACATTTTTATTATCTTTGACTTTCATGACTTTCATTAAAGAACGTTTCTTCTTATGTATCAAACATTAAATAACAGGTTAGTTTTTTCATATGTAGTTCTCCAATTTCAAGTTGCGACATACCATGATTTGGAAATTGGAATCAATAAAGTAACCTAATAAAAAACAAGCAATAGTTTTTGCTCTCACAGCCAACTCAAACGATGTTCTGTCTGAAATGTGAATACTGAGTTGTTATTGACGCTGATAATATTGACTAAATCTTATCAGATTGCTTTATGTAATAAACTTAAAAGCTTAAACCACAGCGTGCTATTTTCGTTTTTGCGTATACCTCACCAGTAAAACACCAATACATAAAATTAAATGATACCCTGGCGATAGAAACTTACCTCTCTTGGGTTCTGCTTCTTTACATTCTTTAATTTCTTTGTTCGCGTCATTAAATTATTCAGCGCATGAGTGGTTTTTGTTTGTGTGAAGAAACTGCGCAGAACAGATTTAATAAGTTCATTTGAGATGTAAGTAAAAATACCATTTTTTAGTTGCAGAGTAAACTAATCCAGTTCTCAACCTTCTTTAGTATTGATGATTTTTTATTTGTTATTCCCTTGTCTTCAAAATTGTACGTATTTTGTCTTTTTTAAATAGTATTATGCGTTATGCACTCGTGGTCAACACAGACCAGACTTAAGGGGGTAGTGTCGCGAAAGCAGTTTTGCTCATAGGTTGCAAAAAGATATCTTTTTGCTTTGAACCTGTACGTTCACTGAGAAACTAGTCCAATGCTATACTGTGTTAAATAAGTACTGCCAGACAGTAGACTACCAATATCTACCAATATATTGAACCAATCACCGATTGTAAGCCAGACATTACACAATAAGGACATGATAATTCAACTAATTCAGCCAGATATCAGATTGGCCAGCTTGTGAAGCACACATAACGTGTCGACGCGCGGTTTTTTGCCACAAATAAGAAAAATGAAAAATACAGATTCGTTTTTCTTTTGATTTTAAAATAAGCGTCTAAATTTTTCACAATTTATCATTATTGCTGTGAGTACTTCACTGTTTACGCACAGTTTCACAGTTCAAACAGGTATTACTCCGCAACTACTCAAGCAATTTGCACAAAATTTTGTGTGCATAAACTACAACATATGTCCTTTTAGTCTATGTAAACAAACTAAACAAATAAGTTAATAATTGTGACAAAAAAATCGAATGTGAATAGGTTTTTAAAACGTCATTTTTCCGACTTTGCGACCTCACTGCAAACAGTATACTGCATCAATTTTGATGAAACTTGGCGAAAATACTTGCCTCAACATATATTTTCAAAATATATAACGAACGATATCTTATCTTTTTCTAAAAATGTTTTACAGTTACGCAAAATCGACTGCTTTCGCGACACTACCCCCTTAACAAAAGGCTTTAAGTCGAACTGGCCTCATATTAATTTTTGATAGAAGATTTTTTTCAACCATTACTACGGACATTATAACATAACTAAGTTATTTAAGATATATACTGATAGAGAACATTACTGTGATAACAATACAAAAACTGCATACGATTACAGTAGCCTTAGCAGCTTGAAATTGTAAATTGGCACTGCTTAGTCACAAAGAAAACCCTCGGGAGTGCGGGCTTTCAGTCCCCGGCATAATGTTCGGTGTTGTTATATAATTTCAAGAATGAGCAGTGCGCCTTTAAGTCTGCCCGCTCTCAGAAAGTTGAATTGTCGGCCAAGTGCCCAGGTTGGGTTTGGGTAGTCAGTAGCGAAGTTAAATGTCTAGAAAACTTCATCTAGACTTACCGTTGACATGTTTTGCTAGAAATGTTAAGAGAGTGCTAGAAAATTTAGCCGCATTTTATTTTCAAAAAAATATCCTCGGCAGTCAGCACAGCAAGCATGCCGCAACAAAATCTATTTGAAGTTTAGCTTACTTTTGTTTAAGGTGATGTGATAGTTTATAATCACAGCTTATTTTTTACACAGTTCTGCAAACTGTGGGTATGACACTACACTTTATTAACCCTTTAATGCCCAGAGTATCACTGGCTAGACAGCTTCATTCTGACACCTTCTAGTTTTTTGGACATTGCTCGAGCTACGTGCGTCGTAGAGAGATCGCAAAACCACCATTCGATAGAGAAATGAATGGTGAACAAAACATAATCAGTCGATTAAGGGTCTAGGACGCACCGTTTTTCCGTTATAAGTGCTCAAAGTTGAGAATTTTTAAAAATTTGCTCCATCGCTCAGGCATAATATGTACCTCACCCTAGAGGATGAACACAGCAACTGTGCGCCTGCCGTAGTTGAATGCTAGAAATAAACTGCATTATCCGCTGTATCTGATGCACATAAAGCAGACTGCCGGAGCTGCATTTAGATTTCGTAATGTGGCCTCAAAGAAAATACTACTTTTGCGATGAAAAAAAGTCAAATTTGCACATTGCTTAAATGAGCATAGGCTTCGCTGTGTGGCAGTGGGACTAAAAATTGCCGGCCAAATGCGAAGACCTACAATTCCCCATAAAAACAGCTAAAAGATCTTGTCCCTAGAATAGACTAGTCAAGTTGCATAGCTCTAGATATGATAGTTCATCGTGGGGTATCTCCCATGATCCTTTGGGCATGATAGGGTTAAACAACATCAAAAATGCCTTGAAAATTTATTATTTGGTGTAAAATTTTGTTGATAAGATTTGCTATCACACTGAACTGTAAGCTAAGCCAGCGCAGTAGCTAGTCTCAACTTGTAATGTTATCAATGATTAAAAAATGATTGCGCACAGTCTCGGGTCTTGTTTTAAAAAATGTAGCCAGTTTAGTTGCTTTTCACTGTTGCTCTCAAAAAAAGAGCTTTTAATTGAAAAAATGCTTGTAAAAATGGAACCATCACCTTAATTCAATGTATTTGCTTTTTAAATTAACATAATATTTCTGGTTTGATATGTAGTTTTTATTTTTGTATAAATGGAAGCCCAGCCTCGCAAAATCAACAAATGTTCCACTATAGTACCTATGGTTTGCATCAATCTGATAGGTGGTCCGTGAACAGTTGGTCGGCGTGAGTTTATGCACATAGATGCACATAGGGGGGGGTAGGGGGGGGGTATGCCACCCCCCCCCCCCCCTGAGGGGGGTCGGCACCCCCCCCCTCAGACATTCGGCACCCCCCCTCAACTCCCCACCTCCCCTCTGATGGCCAAGAAAGTGCCCCAAAAATGCGTAAAAGATGGAAAAATTGCAAAAAATTTTCGCCTGCGGCCAAAAAAGTACCCCCAAAATGAGTTGAAAACCGAAAAATTCTGAAAAATTTTCGGCTATCACCGAAAAATGGCCAAAACTAGGGACCACCACCCCTTGCGCCAGGGGTCGGGCACCCCCCCCCCCTCAAAGATTCCCCCCGTGCACCTCTGGTTATGCACACTACTTCTGCTATAAATTCCTCATAAAATTTATCAAAAACCTAAAATTGCACTTTCAGCTGTTACAGCTGCACGTTCTGTAGATGGTGCTAGATAGGTCGCTAGGGTAATTTACAGCTGACGTAAACTAGGTCATCTGGGAAAAAATAATAAACGTTTCTCAGAAAACAAATTATACGCTTATAATCACTGTTCACAGTAAAACACTTTACCTGATTATTAGAAAATACAGTCATTAACACTTTTCAAATAAAACTAGGATAGCTTCTGCTCGTTTTAGTACATAGGTATCACAAATTGCAATTACGCGCTTTAAATATGTTCTTTTCAAAATGTTAAACAGCTCTGGCTGTAGTTCATTTGTAAATTTGTCAGTAAAATTGCTGAAAACATGTCCCAAAAATGTTTTTTCATGTTTATATTTTTACGCCACAGGCGTACCTTAGACACTAACGTTAGGTTGCAGTTGCATTTTTCAGTTGGTATAGGAGAAATATTGTAGTTTGTTTCCATTCCAGCTTCTTCCTGTTGTGTGTCTTTCAAATATTGTAAAGCTAATAGCCACATTGAAAATTTTGAAATCAAAATTACGCTGACGATCCTTCAAAAATTCACGCAACAATGCGGTTTAACTTTCAAATCATGTAGTTCGTAAATTATGGCTGCGTCATGTATTTTCTCTGGTGCTCCCAAATAAGTTGGTGTGTGTTCTAAACCGAGGTACTCGGCGTGTCTAACGCCAAGTAATTTTATTGGGGTGCCACTAGGGTACGTTCTAAAAGTCCTACAAATATTCCACGGAATTATTACGGTCTATAAAGCCTGTAGAAGTAGACCACATGCGGATTAATATTTCAGTGCCGTTGAGTGTTCAATGTCATCACACCCGGACTTCAACTCACCTTTACCCGGAGTTCTACGACTTGCCATTCGTGGCGACGCCCCTCCCACCGTATACCCCTGTGCTGTCCGCTATTCCTACATCGATCGAAAAGAATGTCCAATGCCTGGCATCGATGTCGAAATACTTTTGTATATCGCTCAACAATTAAATGTCTCCTATAAACTGTACCCTACTTCGGCCAAGTGGGGCGAGTACGAAAATAACGGCCGATTCAACGGAATGCTTGGTATGGTGCAGAACAATACGGTCGATACTATTGTATCGTGGTATCGTATAACCACTGACCGCTTGAAATACTTTGACTACTCTTTCAGTATTCCATATGCTCAGAACACTGTTGGATTTGTCCTAAGGCACCAGAAGCCAACGTTTTCCATCGCTTCATCAAAACTTTTGGCTCAAGTTTTCCCTAAAGAAGTTTGGACTGCTGTTTTGTGTCTGACTGCTTTATTAACAATTGTTATGTGCCTGTCGGAGTTGTGCCAGAATTGGCATAATAGAATTTTTTGCAGCAACTTTAAGTGGAGCAGATTTCGCTTGGATGTAAGTTTTCCAGATGTTGTGACATGTGCATTGTGCATCTGCTTCATCGCCCAAAATTTTTTATCCGTACAATCGCCACTAAGCTATGAACTTAATGTGTCGAATGTTAAATGACAATTTTGAAGAGTTATTAGCTAATTTAAGTAATTCAATAAATTTAAAATTGCTATTTTCTTGGCAAAATAAGCCCAGCAAAAACAGACTTACATGTTTGACACAATAACTAAGATCAAGCATTACAAAAATTATTACAAACTGGAAATAAATAGTGTTTTTTTCAGCATTATTGCTAACAATAAGAACGAACGCGCCAAATTCTAAAATTGAAAAATCGAAAAGAAATTAAGTGAAAAAAGAAAAAACTGAGATTACGTCAAAAAATGAAACTGTAATTTGGTTTTTCAATGAAAGTGCATAAATTTGAACGTAATAACAGACAAGTTCATAATTATTTGTTTGATATTAATCAGAAACACAACATACGATCGAGACATAAATAGGTACCTATTAGGCTACACAAAATAGACTACTGTAATTGAGTTTAATGAAAAATGAAAATTGAGAAAATTTAAGACCTAACTTTTACTTAATTTTTCTGTATTGTTGAATAGAGAGAAAAAACTCCAATTTAGCAAGAAATGGAGGCTTTGGGAATCGAACCCGGGCCGCTTGAGTCGACGACTAAACAAACATCACAGCCTCCAGGTGTCGTAGGCCCTATTTCTCATTTACAACAGTATATTTTGTGCACTGCAGAGTGTGTGGTTGGCTGTTCAACTGTTGTTTGATCAATATCACGGCATAACAACTACAGGATCAACAGCAGGAAACGTTGCTATCGTATTTCTTGGTAAGTGCTGAGAGCTAATAGTAAGAGTACATAATAGTTTCTCACTCTTCACTCTAGAGAAGGATAGCGTGACACTCTCCTGGGCCCGGTTTCATAAAAGATCAGTTGCGATTCATTAGTAACACCGATATAAGCTAAAAAATAAGTTATAACTTTGCGTTAACTTAATGCTCATGTTGGAAATTTTCACAACATATAGCCAATAAATGTTAGATAATGTGTGTGCAACCTCTGGTTACATTTGCTTGATGCAGACAAAAGTCTAGCTAAGTCAAAGTCATTCATTAGTTCCAAATATTAGTAAATATTAGTGGTTTTAAGAAATTCACTAATATTTGCAACTAATGAATGATTTCAAGCTAGCTATAGTTTTCACTGGATAACTTTACTATCATGAGATTTGAACCACACGTGGTGTAACATATTGGCTACCTGTCATGAAAATATCTAGCAGAAATATTGTGTAAAGGCCAAGTTATACTCGATTTGCGATGTTGCACCAGTGTTACTAATGAATCGCGATTCACTGTTTATGAAACCGAGCCCTGGGCTGACTGTGTTCTAGGTCAGAGCTCCTCGTTTTTAGCCTACATGTTGAAGTTTCGTTAAACAGGTAGGCACTAGGCAGCCAAGCAGCGTGTAAAAACTTTGCGTAACACATTTTAGTACATACATAATTAGTTTCTTTCGTTGATAAGCATTTATGTCATAAACAAGCACGTTTTGCGAGTAGGGTTAAATTAATTTTGAAAAGTTTTTTTGCGACATGCTTGTACTGCTGAGGATATTCTTCGAATATACCTAAAACGTGGCACCAAAATATTTTAACAACGCCAACCGTTTTATTAAACTAAACGATACCACCTCATTCTAAATCTATACTTCTTGGCAGTAATGTCAGGACTAACGGGAAAAAACGTTCTAGTATGAAAAATTATGGTATTGTCTGTTAGCTACCTACGGTAGCTAACACTCGTGGTGGTCACAATAAATCGTCAACTTGCTTAGCGAGTGAGTTCACTTCACTTGCGCAACTACGATTTTTTCCGACCAATGGTAAACCAACCGGGGTAAAGTATGTCATGTACGTGCCAAAGACCACGTGCCATGGTTAGCTCCAGCTGCCGTGTCGGTCAGCCAAAGACGCTGTGCAAGTTAGACAGTTTTTTGGCATAGTATTCTGACATATAATGCAGCTTTACAGTGCTAAAATTAGATCATTTTAGTGTCCACATGACCACATCTACATGTATAACATAACTGAATTAGGCAACCCGATGACAACCGCACTATAGTAAGGTTTAACCAACGTCATTTGAAGACAATTTTGTATGGTATCGACACGCTGATAAACAATCAATGAAACATTGTAGCAACCGGTTTACTTACAGCACCATTGCAGTGAAAGCCCCTGACTTCTCTACGTATTTAAGTACACTTCCTATAGACAAACGTTGAAGCCTTAATCACAACGCAGCATGAGCACACACACACCCACACAAATAATGCATTTTCTGACCTACCAATTTCTACAGTGTATTTTTACACTGAGAAAGCTTATACGTGTTAATTGGCCTTGTGCATTATAGTATATACGCGGCGGCTGAGGCCGCCGCGTAAAAAATCAAAACTCATTAAGGGGGTAGTGTCGTGAAAGCAGTTTTGCTCATAGGTTGCAAAAAGAGATCTTTTTGCTTTGAACTTGTACGTTCACTGAGGAACT
Source organism: Trissonchulus sp. WLG1_4 (assembly GCA_030248245.1). Taxonomy (NCBI): domain Eukaryota; kingdom Metazoa; phylum Nematoda; class Enoplea; order Enoplida; family Ironidae; genus Trissonchulus; species Trissonchulus sp. WLG1_4. The sequence continues at coordinate 15,923 of JASANF010003178.1, read as the reverse complement.
AGTCCAATGTTATTCTGTGTTAAATAAGTACTGCCAGACACTAGACTACCAATATCTACCAATATCTTGAACTAATCACCGATTGTAAGCCAGACATTACACAATAAGGACATGATAATTCAACTAATTCAGCCAGATATCAGATTGGCCAGCTTGTGAAGCACATATAACGTGTCGACGCACAGTTTTTTGCCACAAAAAAGAAAAAAGAAAAATGAAGGTTCGTTTTTCTTTTGATTTTAAACTAAGCGTCTAAATTTTTCACAATTTATCATTATTGCTGTGAGTACTTCACTGTTTACACACAGTTTCACAGTTCAAACAGGTATTACTCCGCAACCACTCAAGCAATGTGCACTAAATTTTGTGTGCATAAACTACAACATGTCCTTTTAGTTTATGTAAACAAACTAAACAAATAAGTTGATAATTGTGACGAAAAAATCGAATGTGAATAGGTTTTTAAAACGTCATTTTTCCGACTTTGCGACCTCACTGCAAACAGTATATGTACTGCATCAATTTTGATGAAACTCGGCGAAAATACTTGCCTCAACATATATTTTCAAAATATATAAAGAACGATGTCTTATCTTTTTCTAAAAATGTTTTACAGTTACGCAAAATCGACTGCTTTCGCGACACTACCCCCTTAAGGGGGTACTGTCGCGAAAGCAGTCGATTTTGCGCGACTGTAAAGCTTGTTCAGTAAAATGTTAGAAATTGTTCTTTCTATATTTTAAAAATCTACCAAAAGGCAAATTATTTTGCCAAGTTTCAGCAAAATTGGTGCTGCATATAGTTTGCAATATGTCTCAAATTCGGAAAAATGACGGAAAAAAAACCTATTCACATTCCATTATTTAGTCACATTTATCAATTTTTCTGTTTAGTTTTTTTACACAGACTAATAGCACATATGTTGTAGTTTATGCACACAAAATTTAGTGCAGATTACTGTAGCGGCTGTGGAGTAATACTAGTTTGAACTGTGAAGGTGTACTTAAACTGTAAAATAGTAACAGCAATAATGATAAATTGCGGAAAATCTAGACGCTTATTTTCGAATCAGAAGAAAAACGAACCTTCAATTTTCTTTTTTCTTATTTGTCGCAAAAAATTGTGCGTCCACACATGATGTGTACTTCACAAGCTGGCCAATCTGATATCTGGCTTGATTTTTCGAACTTTTATGTCCCTATTGTGTGATGTCTGGCTTACTAATGACGATTGGTCCAAGATATTTGTCAATATTGATAGTGTGATGTCTGGCAGTAATTATTTGATACCATACAGCGTTGGACTAGCTTCTCATTGCATGTACTACTTCAAAACAAAAAGTTCTATTTTCACAGCCTTTGAGCAAAACTGCTTTCGCGACACTACCCCCTTAAGTCATAATAATGTTGCTAAAACATCACAAAAGATTGCTAATACCTTTGGCGACATTTTAACAAAGATTCAGCAACATTGATGTAGAAACTTTGAGATATAAACTTTTCTCAATTTCTTAAAAGTTTTTCTATCAATTTTATTGAAAATTTGCGAAACGTCTCTAATAGCCTTCCTTTTATGATGCTTTTGCAACTGAACTAAGATATGAGTTATTAACTACATATCATTTTCTTATTGCTTATCAATGCCATCAGCGATTTACGCGGTGAACGAAACTTCAACAGGTAGGCTGAAAACGACGAGTGCATCTTCTTGAGCTAGAACACAGGCAGGCAGGAGAGTGTCACACACTTCTTCTACAGAATGAGACAATATTATGTACTCTTGCTAATAGGTATATAAATAGGTAGGCACACCCGCACACATTTTCAAAAATGGCACAATCGTCAAGACCATAAGAAGTTACTTTTACCCTCAGTCGACTGAATTGTTATGTTCACAATTCACGTTTTCGTCAAATGGTATTCAAATGATCTTTCTCGTAATTATAGTAATGTGTTGTAGTCAGGATACCAAAGAGTGAGTAACTCTGAGTACTCTGAGTAAAATTGGACCAGTAAAGGGTTAAAGGGAACAGAGTACAGGACTGGGAGTCAGTCTTTTGTTACGTATACCTAAATATTTTAAACATAATATTGTGAAATAACACTTTAACATTGCAGGTCTGCTTGTGCTTTTCTGTCTAAAACTGTACGAGAGTGGGTTGGTGGCAACGCTTATGAGTAAAAGTACAGCAATGCCGTTCACTAGTCTGGATCAACTGGATACAGAAATCAAGTTGGGCAAATACCGACTAGTTACAGACTCTGGCCAAGGAAATACATTCTTTTGGGATATGGTGCGATATCCTTACACGGAATCTTATCGACAACTAAATGCCACACTAACTCAGTTACCACCACTTGAGTCAAGTCTCACGGAAGTTCTGTATAAGTTGGAGGAGGATAAAAACTTGGTTTATCCTGGCCAAGACTACTTTCAAAGTAAGACAAGTGAAACTGTGTAAGATTAAAGTCAAGAGACAAAAATTATACAGCTTTCAATTTCAGACTCGGTTGAAAACGTTCTTATGGCATAGAAAGGGACGACGAGATGTTACCAATTTAAACATTAATTGCGTTATCTTACCATTTCTGTAATATTCTTGCAAAATCTTTTTCTGGGTCAAAACATTGTACATGCATGCAGAACTTAAGAAATGAAATAGAAACGCAATTTTGACTTTTGCAAAGGCTGTGAGTCTATGGTAATAAACTTCTTGTAAAATAGCATACGCCTGACTCACTTTAGGTATGCCTTCTCATGCTATCCCTTTTGTAATTTCCAGGTGTAATTTACAGACAACGGCACTGTTCTTTGATGTTCATACGGGACGAGGCCTTCACAACGTTTGATACGGCTTTCATTTTTCGTAAAGGCAGTCCCTGGGCAGCCGCTGTCGGAACAGTGCTCGCCCGATCCGCGCCAATCGTCAATTATTATGAACGAAAATATGTAAGCAAAATTATTATAGTTTTGCTGTTTATTCACTCAATTAGATTCACTCAATTATAGTAATAAAATTCTAGCATTATGCTGTGGTTCATTTGAAAACAAAATTGTAAAGCACTGGCATTAAGTACAATTTGTAGATCGTTAGGTTAGGTGAGGTCGTTAAGTAATAAGATCTTTGAAACAAGGCCTTTGAAAGGGTTGCACTTTTTACCCGGGTTGTTTTTCAAAGATGGCGGGAAATTTTGTAGATCTTTGAGGCCAAATTGATCCAAAGCGACCCAAATAAACCGCTTCTATATCTGATAGAATGTTCAGGCTACTGATGGTCGATACTTGACCGAGGCTTTCAAGTACAAATGGACTAAGTTGTTTAATTTATTATTGTTAAATATTTAGTTGCGCATGGAAGAAGAAAAAATCAAGAGGACATGTGATTATACAAAACCTACAGGAAACGAGCCGTTACGATTGGAGCACTATTACGCTCTGATACCGCTGTGTGCCCTACTATTTCTCATATCGACGTTTTCACTTACTGCGGAAAATGTTCTACAAAAAATATTTTTAGCACAATATAGGAAATGGAGACGTGAACGTCTGAAAGCTGTCGTAAAAAAAGCTATAATCATTACTTCTTTTGGCAAACTGAATCACGATCAATGTCCGCCTGACTTGATGACAGATTAATTGATCCGAAACTGAAATAATAAATTGAAGAAATTGTATTTAAATGGTTTCATGCGCGCTATGCGATTCACAAAGAAACCTAAATGTGCATCGTTGAACCACATTAGGGTGTGATTATGTTTGTACGCAGTTTTATTAAAACAAGTTTTTCCCAGCGATTAAACAACTCTGCCTGTAAAAATGTGTGAAAAAATCATACAAAAAATTGACCCAACACAAAGGTGAACATTTTTACTTTTTCCATTTAACACAGCAAATATTTATTTAAATTGAATAAATACCTAAACATTAGGCTTATGACGAAACTCACAGGCCCGACCCGCCAAAAAATTTTGGCCTGCGGCCCGACTAGTAAAAAATTTGAAATTTTACGAAATTGTACAAAAAATAGCCAAAAAAGCTAAATATTGCATAAACAGTCGAACACGATTTAATAAAGCAGCTTTTCTCCAAGCCTATGTACGTTTAAATAGAAATTTCAATAACTTTCTAAATTTGAATGTTTACACGTGTAGGACTACAGTTGTAGTTGTAAAAATAAGCAAAATTGGAGAACTTTGATTTCTGACCTGGGTGTAAGTCCCTTAAGTTGGTGTCCCCCCCCTTGAGTTGGTGTAGATCACAACAAATTCTTATTTCACCATTGGGTTTTTGCACTGCAACCATTGGATCTATGTAACCGCTGCGAAACTGCGATTTTTTCTATGATGCCTCCGTTCTCCAGCTATACTAATTTTTCAATACAGCGTATCTTCTGAGCTGCTGGAGTTGCTCCAGGAAGCGCTTTGATTTCCTGGCAAAACTCTTTGATTTTACATCGGAGAATAAAACCAAATAAGATTTTTTCAATGACTGAGTAGACATAGCATTGATACTCAGAGAAGATCCATTTATTTTGATGTTTTACTGTTGCGCCAGATCAAGTCCTAACAGAGCGTGTCCCCTTTCACTACGAAGAACTGAGCAGGTTTAGACGTTCCCTTGTATGCCGCCTGCATGGTAACAACACCATGAACCTTTAGTTGTCGCCTACAGTAGGCAAACAATTGGGTAGCAGTAGATTGGAGTTTGTAAAAGCTAAAGAACTGTTCGTATTGTTGAAACGGAATAACGGAAACTGGTGAACAGGTATCTACCATAAACTTGAGAGAGATTGTTGCATTTTTACTGCAATAGATTGATAGTGGGCAGTAAATTCCCATGATGAGGCAAGATTCAAAACTTGAACATAGTGTTCATTTCCAGTTTCAGGGCGAGGATCTAGAACGCGGACGGTTTGGCTAGCTTGACTTTTAGAAGGTCAAACATATCAATTTTGTAACTTTCTTTTTGCTCAGGTAAACGCGTTGATAATGGCCAACTTTACCGCAGAAGTGGCAAATTGAGGCTAATGCACGGCAAGGATTTTGACTTAAGGGGGTAATGTCGTTTTCGTGGTTTTTGACATTTCAGTGTAATTTTTGCGCCCACAGAACTCAAGCTAAAAACGGACTACGGCTTCGAAACTTTAACCACATTATCTTTAGGAAAATATCCCCACCCGATTTTTTCCTTTTCTAAAAATAGTTTGTATAGTCGGTGTTATGGGCTTTTGAAAATTTTAGAGAAAAGTCAAATTACGTGATTTTTGCACAAAAATGTCATTTTCTCAACGTAGAAACGACTTATCAACTATATCAAAAAAACGGGTGGGGATATTATGTCAGTGCATAACTGCAAAAAGTTTAGTAGTTGTTGGCTGAGCTTGAGTTTCATAACTGTGGCGCAAAAATTAGTAAAAAAAACCGCTGATGGGGTGTATTCAAATGATTGCAGCAGTAAAATTGCAAAAGATAATCTGCTTTTAAATATAGGTTTTTTAAAGCTAGAAGGTGTAAAAAAATGTAGAAAAGACCGCTCTAGTTTTCGTTGAGGTTAAGTGCAGTTATGGTAGTTTAAAAAAACACCTAAAAACGCAATTACCCCCTTAAACGCTGACCACTGCCACATCGCATACAGGTGTTGTATGAATTATTTGGTGGACAGAGGGACGTGACTTGTCTGGAAGAAGTGCTTCACTATGAAAAATTGGAATGAAAGAAATTCCAATTTATCGAAAGTTATTGATTTAAATTTCTAAACAAAGTCTGCTGTCCATCAAAAGACGCTCTTTTGACTCGGGGATCGTAGACAGCTTCAACAATTTGGTCTCGCAACATATCATCTTGCGTGTAACAAAAGCCACAAAATACTATGAGCTCACTACTACTGAATCTTTTCCCCTGTCTTGACGACGTTGCCGAAAATGGTGCCGTGCCGTGACTGGATTTCTTTGCGGTGCAAAAAGAGTCTCTAAGGCTTGTTCAACTTTGGCATAGAATAGAGGTTTTTCTTGGTTGGCTTTGTGGTCCCCGGGCTGGTTGGGACGAAGCTGCAGAGTGTCTGTAGGAAAAGTCCGTTAGCCTTCAGTGCCGAGACAGTGCACTAAAATTGCGGTTTTCCGTCTTTCCGGTAAGTCCTGTTTGCAACTGGCAATCGCATAAAAGTCAAAACTCTGTTTCCATTGACGCCACGGTATCGTTGGGTCACTCGGTATCTCAAAATACGGTGAAGGCTGTGGAAAATTGTCCCTAATCGTTTTTGTCACGATCGCCAAATATGGTATCCAGCGAGTGATAAGAAATCGGAACATCAACTGTATGTATTTATTACTAACATACAATACACAGAGCAAAACTAGACGACAAATTTTTATATAAGATTGTCACTTCAAGTTTGTTACTAGTTGCCACAAAAATCAGTGTCACTTGCATTTTTCGATACTTTTTACATAAGGTCTACCGAAACGAGAAGAACCGCGGCTGTTGCCACATTATATCACTACAGTGCTTGATAGATACTAGTGTCAATCATAAAATTCTCATGTGTGCACTTTATAAACGCTGCAGTAGACAGATTAGCTGTCAGAATTAGCGAGACGCTTCCTGCCGACATGTTATATGTACGAATAAACCCAAATTGTCTTGAACCCTGGTTAACTAGCCAAGTAGCCTATGTTTGATCAAAAAGTTGTGAACCTAGAGACAAACCAGTAAACTTTTTTTGAGTAAACTCCAGTTCATTCGTACGCTGAAACCATGGCAGTCAGAATTTGAAAGACATGCATATAGCTTTTTTAGAACACCTGCTGCCGCCAGCTTTTTTTAAAAACTACGGCACGAGTCGATAAATTGCCCAGCGGCGTACTTTATTTAGCCAAGTAAGGTCATTTTTTGCCCCAACAATACAACCGCTTGCAAGCTTGTTAATTTTTGCAGGATTAATAAAAGCACTTTCTAATAAATGGTGCAGAATAAACAGCTTTTCTTGAAGCAATAGTTTTCTTGGCAGCCTCAGAAGCCACGATGAACAAGAACAATTTAACAACAACTTGGTGATTATAAACAAGAGTACAATAACCCACCCCCGTTTTAAGTCGTAAAGCAAAGCAGCGTAAATTACATTAATTGGTTTTGGAGTATTTAGTAAGAATAGGGCTAAGACCACACACGTTTTCGGAACAATACATACTTACACCTGAAAATCGTCATCTGAAAATTTAATAATAGACAAATAGGAATATATACGAGACACCATGATAAAGCTTCAGGCTTGCCTCTTATTCGTCATAATACGTAAGGTTTGAGTCTTTATAACGAGTTGCCTTGCTTTTTATATTTTTTCAAACGATAAATCAAATCAAACTTCATTCAGAAAAATCTCAGTTGAAAGACAGTAGTAGCCAATTTGAAGTTTCTTCAGGAAAACTCGAGAAAGTTTTCCTTTTTGTCTTTATTAGTGTATATAAACAGCAAAACTAAAATCATGAGTGTGCACCAAGTTCACCTGCTTATTCTAGGAAACGTTAAATGTTCCAAACTATTTTGCTAAAGCTCAAGCTTTTTTGGCTTTCTTTGCATATTTTATCACTCCTCCGCTGTTGGGCAAATGGACTTACAGCAAGTTATTTTAATTCAAACAGACTGCGTTGTGAAATAAATGTTTTTTACCGCACGTCTTATTCTTGTCTATGCATATGTAACTTGACAGATTAAGCGTCGCTGATTATCAACAATGTTTGTCGACAGAAAACCTCATACAAAAAAAATCATAGGGTGGATTTCACATAGGTGATTTTACTAAACCATGGTTTTACGTACGTTTTTAAATGATTTGCACATGATTTCATGACGAAATATAGCCTGATTCGTTTTTCAAATTTTGTAGATTTTCTTAAACCATGGTTTTAGCGCAACAACAGTCGTCATGAGAATAACATACGCTCGACAACGAAGTGCTTTTTGACTACTAACCTTTGACACTTGCCATAGAATTCAACACATGCACTCTGGTAATAAATTTTATGCTACGTAACTACATACAGAAAATTCAGTCAGTTTCAATTTTTGAAATGGGTAAAAAACAGCATCAAAATTACGAGTTACTAATTACACACTACACTGTTCCATTCTCACAATCCGTTGCGTTACTGAGATAATTACATAATTGACTACGGTACACATTTGTAAAGCACGCACTCAGAAGTATTAAACCTCCGTGCCCGGGTATGATAACCAGTAACAGTTCACACACACACAAACCATGCATACGTTCACCTGAAAGTTTGAGTGAGGGTTCTCCGTTGGCCATTTTAACGTATTGGTCTGCACGTCTGCCATTTTTCGGACATTGGCAGAGTTCTGTTACTATCCTGATTTTTTTTCTAAAAAATTTACGTGAGGCCAAACCCCATTTCTTATTTAAAATACAACGAAACATGAGACTACATACATACGTGGAGCAACTTACTTGTTTATATACTTAGCATGTTCAACAGGTACTATCACTGCTCAACTTCGTACTAGCTGTGGAAAAATGCTTAGGAGCATCAGCGCAACTACGAATCAGTTTTTTGAGCCCCAGATATGCACATGGACAGACCTTACGGACAAGAATAAGTGTGGCCATTCTATATGCCTTGCACTGCAAACAGACGGACTGTTACAGTGTTATTTCAGTGAAAATGTCAGCACATCCAGATTTCAACACACCTTTACCCGGTGTTTTACGCTTGGCCATTCGCGGTGATTCACCTCCCACCGTATACCCATGTGCAGCTCGCTATTCCTACATCGATCGAAAGGAATGTCCAATGCCTGGCATCGATGTCGAAATATTTCTGTATATTGCTCAACAGTTAAATGTCTCATATAAACTGTATCCTACTTCTGTCAAATGGGGTGAATATGAAAACGACGGCCGATTTAACGGGATGCTTGGTATGGTGCAAAACGATACGGTCGATAGTATTGTATCATGGTATCGTATAACCGCTGACCGCTTAAAGTACTTTGACTATTGTTTTAATATTCCATATGCGCAAAATACTGTTGGATTTGTCCTAAAGCACCAGAAGCCAACGTTTTCAATTGCGTCGTCAAAACTATTGGCAGAAGTTTTCCCTAAAGATGTTTGGACGGCTGTTTTGTGCCTGACTGCTTTACTAACAATTATTATGTGCTTATCGGAGTTAAGCAAGTGCTGGCATAACCATTTACCTTACAGAAACTATAAATGGAGTGGACTTGGTTTGGATGTAAGTTTTGACGTATGTGATAACGAACGCGTGTAAGCGAAATCGAAATAGCACTTTTTGTGCTACAGCGCTTTTTTTATGCGCTGTATGCGCTATCAGCGCTATGGAATTTGCTATATGCGCTATTTGCGCTATATGCGCTATCGAAGGTGCTATATGCGCTATAGCGCTTTTTGGGGGTGCTATATGCGCTATTTGCGCTATATGCGCTATCGAAGGTGCTATATGCGCTATTTGCGCTATATGCTCTATCGAAGGTGCTATATGCGCTATTTGCGCTATAGCGCTATCGACGGTGCTACGTATATGTGCTATTTTTTTGGATATGGATGAAACTTCTACAGAAAAATAGCCAGGGGATTTGAACCACTCATTGCTAGATTGCTAGCTTAACGCTCTACCAACTGAGCTACGCTGGCCTATTGGTGTTTGTGTTAATTTCCCTTTAAATAGTGATGCTGATCTTGGATAGCGCTTATAGCACCTGAGGGTGCTATTTGCGCTATATAGGCGCTATTTTGTGCTATTGGCTAACTTATTGAAAAGTTTTGTACTTTTTAGCACGTATACGATCCCTCAATAAACACAAAGAATTTTAAAAGTATTTTAAAACTTTTGTTTGTATTGTGGACGTCGATATAAAAAAATAGTGCATAAATAGCGCATATAGCACAACAATAGCGCATCAAAGTGCTATAAGCGCTATTTTTTTCATAGGCTTAAAAATTAGCGCTTATAGCACCTGAGGGTGCTATTTGCGCTATTTAGGCGCTATTTTGTGCTATTGGCTATTTTATTGAAAACTTTTGTATTTTTTACTAAGTATACGGTCCCTCAATAAATTAGAATAATTGTAAAATTATTTTTAAATTTTTGTTTGTGTTGTAGTCGACGATATAAAAAAATAGCGCATATAGCACAACGATAGCGCAAAGTGCTATAAGCGCTATTTTTTTCGTAGGCTTAAAAATAGCGCTTATACATAGCACCTGAGGGTGCTATTTGCGCTATTTTGTGCTATTGGCTAATTTATTGAAAACTTTTGTATTTTTTAGTAAGTATACGGTCCCTCAATAAATTAGAATAATTTTAAAATTATTTTTAAATTTTTGTTTGTGTTGTAGACGACGATATAAAAAAATAGCGCATATAGCACAACGATAGCGCAAAGCGCTATAAGCGCTAATTTTTTCGTAGGCTTAAAAATAGTGCTTATAGCACCTGAGGGTGCTATTTGCGCTATTTAGGCGCTATTTTGTGCTATTGGCTGTTTTATTGACATTTTTTGTTTTTTTAGTAAGTATACGGTCCCTCAATAAATTAGAATAATTTAAAAAAAAATTTTTAATTTTTGTTTGTGTTCTAGTCAACGATATAAAAAATAGCGCATATAGCACAACGATAGAGCATCAAAGTGCTATAAGCACTATTTTTTCGTAGGCTTAAAAAATAGCGCTTATAGCACCTGAGGGTGCTATTTGCGCTATTTTGTGGTATTGGCTAATTTATTGAAAACTTTCACATTTTTTAGTAAGTATACGGTCCCTCAATAAACTAGAATAATTTTAAAATTATTTTTAAAATTTTGTTTGTGTTGTAGTCGACGATATAAAAAAAATAGCGCATATAGCACAACGATAGCGCAAAGTGCCATAAGCGCTATTTTTTTCGTAGACTTAAAAATAGCGCTTATAGCACCTGAGGGTGCTATTTGCGCTATTTAGGCGCTATTTTGTGCTATTGGCTAATTTATTGACAATTTTTGTTTTTTTTTAGTAAGTATACGGTCCCTCAATAAATTAGAATAATTTTAAAATTTTTTTTAATTTTTGTTTGTGTTCTAGTCAACGATATAAAAAAATAGTGCATATAGCACAACGATAGCGCATCAAAGTGATGGAAAAGAGGGATGGAAAACCCTACAAACCCAACCCTGGGGGGGTGGGGGGTGTGGGCGCCTACTGAATCTTTTTACCCTTCTAGGGTTTCATTTTGCGTAACCAATAGGACGAAGAATGGAAAGTCATGTTGGGTAATTGCCTACAATTTTGACTAATAGGAGCGAGGGATGGAAAGCCTCACAAACCCAACAACCGGGGGGGAGGGAGGGTGGGCGCCTACTCAATAAATTAGCCAATAGCACAAAATAGCGCCTAAATAGCGCAGATAGCACCCTCCGGTGCTATAAGCCCTATTTTTTAAGTCTATGAAAAAAATAGCGCTTATAGCACTTTGATGCGCTATCGTTTTGCTATATGCGCTATTTTTTAATATCGTCTATCAAAACACAAACTAAACGTTTAAAAGAATTTTAAACGTCTTAATTTTAATTGAGACATCTTATACGTACTAAAAAGTACAAAAGTTTTTAATTAAATAGCCGATAGCACAAAATAGCGCCTAAGTAGCACAAATAGCACCCTCAGGTGCTATAAGCGCTATTTTTTAAGCCTATGAAAAAAATAGCGCTTATAGCACTTTGATGCGCTATCGTTTTGCTATATGCGCTATTTTTTAATATCGTCCATGAAAACACAAACAAAAAGTTAAAAAGAATTTTAAACTTCTTAATTTTAATTGAGAAATCTTTACGTTCTAAAAAGTACAAAAGTTTGGTAGATGTCGCGTGTAAGCGTGCACGAGCACGAGATTTTACCCCCCCCCCCCCCCACCCCTAGGCGCTATTTGCGCTATTTGCGCTATCATAGTTTCCAGTAAAAAAACGCCACTCCCCCCAACCCTAGGCGCTATTTGCGCTATATGCGCTACTAATGTTACTTGCTCAAAACCGCCCCCCCCCCCCCCCCCCCCGCTATTTGCGCTATATACGCTACCCAATGGCGCCAATCTGATTGACCATATATACTTTTTTTAAAAGAGCCACTTTAGTCACCTTCGCACAAACTGTTGGGACTCACCGGCATTTACTCCCTTTCCTCGCCCCTTTCCTCTTTCATCCAAAAATGGTTAACGAACGGTACAGTTGACAAACCAAACCCCAGTATTTGCCCTCACTAAGTTAACAAACCTGCTTAATGCTTACGCACACACCACGCGATATTGTAAATGCAAGATGAAGCTACCCCTAATCCAAAACAAAATAACTAGATAAGAAAAAGTTGTCAAAAGGACCGTGCAAATTTTGGCAAAGCGGGAGCATCTGTGAAAGCGAAACCTGGGTGTAAATTTAATTAAGCAACTAAAAAATTATGTAACCTGGTTAAGAAAACATTACCCGTTAATGAAATTAAATTATAAAACTGAAATTTTGATGCTTTATAATTCAACTGTAAGACCGCTACAACTAAAACCGTAAGCGAAGCACATATATAAGGCTAGCGTTAGCTGGATAAAAATCATAATTTTCGGAAACTTAAGGTGGTAGTGTCGCCAAAGCAGTTTTGCCCATAGGCTGCAAAATGAGAACTTTTTGCTTTGAAATTGTACGTTCACTGAGAAACTAGTGAAATGCCATATGGTGTCAAATAAATACTGCCAGACACTGAACTACCAATATCTACCAATATTCTTAACCAATCACCATTTGTGAGCCAGACATCACACAATAGAGACATAAAAGTTCAAAAAATCAAGCCAGATATTAGATTGGCCAGCTTGTGAAGTACATGTAATGTTTTGACGCACAATTTTTTGCCACAAATAAGAAAAATAAAAAAATAAAGGTTCGTTTTTCTTTTGATTTCAAAATAAGTGTCTAAATTTTTTACAATTTGTCATTATTGCTGTGAGTACTTTACAGGTTACGCACAGTTTCACAGTTCAAACAGGCATTACTCCACAACCACTTAGGCAATTTGCACTAAACTTTGTGTGCATAAACTAGAGGATATGTGCTTTTACTTTGTGTAAAAAAGTTAAACAAAAAGTTTTTTAATTGTGACGAAATTATCGAATGTGAATAGGATTTCAAAACGTCATTTTTCCGACTTTGCGACCTCACTGCTAACTGTATGCTGCATCAATTTTTCTGAAACTTGGCAAAAATATTTGCCTTTAGACATATTTTTAGAATATATAAAGAACAATGACCTAGCTTTCACTGAAAAAGTTTTATAGTCGCGCAAAATCGACTGCTTTCGCGACACTACCCCCTTAAAAGGATATAACCAGATATAAAAACTAAAAAACTTCTTCAACTAATTTTTACGTTACCTAAATATTTTACATAATATCTAATCCAAGAAAGTTATTTTTTAAAGATCCTGTTTCTATATAGTAAGAACTTTTAAAACAAAAGCCCCGACATACCAAATTTATTACACGTAAATCATACAAACTGCTCGATGGCAAGCTTTTGCCAAAAAGCAGTATAAATACCTGCCGCGGCTGAGGCAGTGGCAGGAAAAAGTGTGCTTTGTTATACAAAATTTAGAAGCGTGCCCACATGCTTGGCCCACTAATGCCTAGTGCCCTAGACGGGCCATTTGACAACCACGTATTGACTGCTAAATTTCGGTTATTAAAACCATTATTATAATAAATAATTTTAACTGAATAATTTTTTTTAAGTTTGCAATGAAAAATGGTGTAGCGAAATGTAGCGCAGCGGCAGTGGCAGTTTTGTGCCAATAAAACAATCTGATTTATTGGCCCACCATACTCCTAGTTTTACTGTCAAAACTAGTTTTTAATTGAGCGCCTGCGCCTTTTTAATTGAGCGCCAGCGCCTCCTACCTTTAAAAAGCGCCAATTAATTGCAACGGAATCTGAAAGAAGCAGTCAGCGTTAGTTCTGTCTCCGACTGGTGCGCTTGTCTAAAACTATTACTACTACTTCTGCTGCCAGCCCTAATGTTCTGTCGTTTGTGTGTCCTGACCCCTGTTAGGGTTTCTGTACTTAAGTATTTATGAAGTCTGCAATAGTACTGTAGCCTATTGGATCCACAAATATTGTGGCGGGTTTTGGTGGCTGGTGCTTCAAAGTTGAATAAACGCTATATATTAAAACCGCGTCGTTACATTTATGGCGACGCTGCCAGGGTAGAAAGATCGTAGCACGTGGCAAGATATCGAACTTTGTAGGCCAGTCGACAGAAGTCCGCCACCAAACCCACACAAGTCTCAAGCCTCCAGTTCGGAATCACAACAGTCCTTCCAATTACCGACAGAAGCTACAGCAACAGCTATATGCCATACACCAAGACAGGGCTAATATCGACAGTCTGAGTAAAAAGTAAAAACTGCAACACTCTTTCTGAATCTTTGATACAACTACGGGAAGAGAGCCTCAGATATCTTACACTAACTCTGTGGTATTGCTGTGTCGAAGTCACTGATAGCTTGCAACCCTCGCAGCACCTAATGCTTTGTCAATCTTCAGAGAACCGTACAGTCTGGCGCACACATGCGCCACTCCCATGTAAAGTCGATTTTCCTACGGAGTCATAGCCTTTACATACAGACGTTTTAGTGTACAAACGAAATCACATCCAATACCGCAGCCCTGCATGGAAATGCAAGAAAGTGAAGCAAAGTAACAGCACATTTACATTTTTTGACGACGATCATTTAAAGAAAGAACTCAAAGAAGGCATTCAAACAGACGCAGACGAATGCTATGCCATGGTCGAATGGCATAAGTATCAGTATTAGGACCCTTAGTAGAAAACAATGGATTATGGGAAACTCAGTACAAGCAAGAATGGTGGTAACCAGGAGGCGGAATCTGCTGCTGTCGATGGAAGAACTTTGAACCAAAACTGTTTTCTGTACAAGGCTTATGTGTACAAGAAACACCACTCCGACGTTATGGAGAGCACCGCAAGAAATATTTCTCAATGTAATTACCAAAAAGAAAGCTGTTTGTTAGGCGATGGCTACTTACTCATACTACTTATTCAGTAGGTCATACTTACTCTGGGAGCCACTTATGGACAAAAAAATGCAAATTTTTGCCGTGGAAGCCACTAACAAGGCATCAGTGGGATTCAAACTTCAAATTGGGCACTAACCTACCACGAGGGAACTAAAACTGACGATTGCGAAGGTAATAATACCATTATAATCAGCGATCAGTGTATACCGTTTCGAATATTGGTTCAAACCCTGCATTGGCTTCGTTCTTTGTGCCGTTGACATTGCCGTCAAGTAAAAACGCAAACCAAAGCGCTCGAGAAAATTGCCATTGATGAAGCCACAAGAAACGAAGCAGTGTTGCGTGAAATATTTAAACATTGGGCTAACCAACACGGCTTAGTGAACTCGGAGAGACAAGCTTCCTCTCTGCAAGCCATTACTCTGAAGGAACAGCACAATATCCGGTTGGCATTTGAGCACGCTCTGAAAGCTGTTAGCAAGACTGCAGTATATACAGGAAAAATTTTAAGAGCAGACTTGCTGACCAATCCGAAGCCTGCAGCCGAAACAATTTTACAACGATTTGATATAAGTGCTCGCACTACAGCAATGTCTATTGAAGTCACGCCTTGTCAAATGTTAGCTGCTGGACATTACTGAATATTGCCGATGAACAGCGGAAGGGGCAATAGAAATTCTGGCAGTATTAAGCCTCTGCAACCGGCATACGGCATGGGCATATTAGATTATGTTAATTCGACTGCAACTGTAATGTATCAGACGCAACAGAAACTGTCAAATCAACCGCTACCGACCTCCCACGCTATGCCAATTCCATCTCACGAAATCACCAGTAG
>JASANF010003177.1:0-32535 GCA_030248245.1 Trissonchulus sp. WLG1_4 | reverse complement strand
TAACTATAACAAGCTAAGTTTTCGGCAAAAGTATTCAGTAAGTATCAAGCATATATTTTTAAGTAACATTGGCCAGAGGCCACCGTAAACCTGTTGGGCCAGCTAAAAATTTAATCCTAACTTGCATATTGTCCATGAAATGCCTCTCCTTTTACAGCCATTGAGACTGCAAAATCTCAGCCCAAAACTTTCTGCAGTTGGAACTTGAAAGGTAGGTACTAAGTTAAGATTAATTCGTGAACTTCATGTTTGCTTATGCATAACTGCGAACTTATATTGCAGTTCTATTGCAAATAAATTGTGCCAGTTTAGAAGCACGCAGTATTATCGTCGATTTCTATTATATCATGATTATTATTTGCCGTGATTCGTGAACCATCAGAACTAAGTGGTCGAGCGGTTAGTTTATTTGCCTGGTAACCTTGAGCTGACATCGTCGATTTTTAGCAGCTCAATTTTCGTCAGACTTTTTGTTTTTTTCCAATACCCTTCTCAAGAACAATGAAAGTACCAACTTACTGATTATAACAGACATTTTAGTTGTGACAGACGCAAAGCTACGGTAAAAGACGTGTAAAACACACGCCGCACATTCGCACTTTAACGCTAGCACTGCGTTAACATACCAAAATCAAAATTAAAGACCTGTTGGGCTGTGGCCCAACAGGAAAAAAATGCGCAATGGCTTACGCCATGGAACAAAGTGCGCTTTCGGGAGTAAAATGGCGCCCTCGTGTGAATTGGCCTTACGGTAATCCCAGAAAGCTACGTGTTTGTAATATTGTCGGCTGAACGGACACACTGCTGCAAGGGATATGAATGGAGATTTGATAGAAGGGGGCGAGTTGTTTTTGTTGTTCTGCTGTGATATGCCTGGTATACGAATTTGTGATGCGTTATTGATCATTGATTGTTTGATTGAATCAATATGGCCCATGTGGCGTGTATACACATGTGTTCAGTAAACAAATACACAGGTCGTTGTTTTTTGTCTGCTAAGGACTAAGGAGCCACAGCTATCGCTATGC
This sequence comes from Trissonchulus sp. WLG1_4, assembly GCA_030248245.1. Classification (NCBI taxonomy): domain Eukaryota; kingdom Metazoa; phylum Nematoda; class Enoplea; order Enoplida; family Ironidae; genus Trissonchulus; species Trissonchulus sp. WLG1_4. Next base: position 31,507 of record JASANF010003177.1, on the reverse strand, counting down.
TATTGTAAGGGTCAATTTATACATACAGCCGTATGGCCGTTCCGCCGGCAAATGTATGAAATAAGCACTCCACCGCGCCATGAGCTCAGATCGTAGAGTATTATTTCATTTCATAATTTTGTCGACTGAACGGTCCCACGAATGTAAGTAATGAATCTACTCTAAGGACTCGTCCTTACCTAGTTTGGTTTGGGAAAACGAGTATATATAGGTATGGAAAATAACCGGGTGGGTTCTTTTACAAATTCGGGACGGCAGTTCGCCGCAGCTGGTGTCCGTGTGACTTATGCCTAGTGTTGGGATTTTTCTCGAAACGTACCTGAACCCGAATCACCTGAACCCGAACTTTGGCCAAATGAACTGCATCACATTACACACTAACTATATTTGAATATAGAATGTCAAAAAAGTGTGGAGCAGTTGAGTCAACTTTTAGTGCAAGGAATAAATACTTTCAATATTTAACGTTGAATGAAGGATTAGTCAGCAATAAACCGACTAAGTTTCATGCTTAACCAAGTCATAGTCATTTTCCCCCGTTGTTTCGATTTTTAGATAAGCAAGCTCTTCTGCTGAGTTTAGGTATTATTTTGCGACGCTGGAGTGTCAATATTCTGCAGGAAATATTTAACGCGGCCCTATCTATTCAACAGTGAGAATTCCAACACCGCGGCCGTTGTAGATCAGCTGCTGAGTTATGAGTAGAATAAAGTTCAGCACTGAATTTTATGTAGCACAGTACAATAAACACTATCAAACGTACTGAAAATGTCAGAGTTTTACTAAAACTCAAAGTGTTACAGCTTACCTATCCAACTATTTTTGACCTTTTAAAAGACCACGTGTTTGACGAATGAAGTTTATGACTTATGAGTACATTGGTACTCGCTGTCACCACGATGCGCGATTGAGATGAAACACCACCAAGCTCTTCTGCTGAGTGAGAAGGAGGCCTGAGTGTCAATATTCCAAAGGAAATTTTAAACGCGGCCATTATTTGCGGATAAGCGATTTTCAATCTTAATTTCTGAACACATCTACTGCTGAGTTGCTCCAAAGCCTTATTGGTATGCCATAAGCACTTTCTAACGTCAAAAGTGGACAAAACATTCAAGCAGTAATGTTATGATTAAATTTTGGAAAAATAGGTACAACAGTGGTTGCTGAATTGAGTTATGAGTGAAAATCAATTTAGTCACACAATTTTAATTCACACTATTAGCTTGTCCCAAGTGTAAAACACACCAAACTTGTTTATGGCAACGGGGAAAATGGCCAAGTTACGATGTTTCTGCTGCATTATGAAAAAGGCATATTGGTTAACAATCTGCACAGTTGAACTTATTTTGAAGGTTTGGAATGTTCAACAATAGACTTTTCGAAGTTTCTAGAAAAAATGGCATTTTTTTCAAATGTTAGATTTAAAAGGAACAAAAAATGGCCTAGTTCGTGAATCGAACCTGGGACCTTTCGCACCCGACCCGAAGCGGTGATCATACCACTAGGCCACCTAGCCACATGAAGCTTTCTAACGAATTATACGCATTAGTGAAATCTTGAGATTAGTGAAAACTCAGTGTACCGTCTACATATTATGCATTCTGAGTACAGGTAACTGGAGTCGAACTGTGCTGCATCGGTTGAAGAAATTATGAATTAAGACATAGCCTTATTTTCAGTGTACCAAAGATCTTGGAAACTGCAAGCAGTACCAAGGCCGGTTGGCTCAGGTGGTAGTGCGTTAAGCATTTACTGAGCATCTGATCTCCCGTCAGAAGTTTGGGGTTCGACACCCCACCGGTTCGCCACTTTTGCATTCTGTGTAGTTACAGTTTCTATTCTTCATCTTACGTCTTTCCTGTAGCAAGATTTGACCTACCTGCCCTTCTAGTGTAATTTAACGTAGTAATTTCGACTTACCCAAAAATACATAGGACTTCCAGAATCTGAATATAGTATAGGGGCCGCGTAAAAAGTTTCTGCGTGTTCGCTGCAGATTATTCTTCGCACTTAAACTCTTTGGGTGGATTTCACGAAGGTGGTTTTACTAAACCATGGTTTTACGTACGTTTTTATATGATTTGCACATAATTTCATTACGAAATATCGTTCGATTCGTTACGAACTTCGTAGATTTTCTAAAACCACAGTTTTAGCGCAGTTGAAATTTGAAACCTGCAGCACAGCAGGTCTCTGTTTTGCTGAAATTTCAGCTAAGCTAAAACCATGGTTTAAGAAAATCTACGAAATTCGTAACGAATCAGCCGACATTTCGTAATGAAATTATGTGCAAATCATATAAAAACGTACGTAAAACCATGGTTTAGTAAAACCACCTTTGTGAAATCCACCCTTTATGTCATATTGGCATCTTCGAAAGCTACCGCTCACGAATTGTTCGCGCGAATAGATTTGCAAAGAGTTAAGGCCTAGGGTTGATTTACCTAAATGCAGAGGCCTGCACGGGCCTAGTTTTTTGGCCCGTGGCCCAGGCCGGCCCGTTGGGAGCATTTTCAGGCCTAGCCTGGCCCGGACTGTTCAGCGTCGCCTGTCGGCCCGGCCCGTTGGCAGGAAAAACGGTCAGTGGGCCATAGACTCTGATATTGCGGTCAAATTGTGTTACTCATACCAATGGCCTACCCAGAACAAAATTGGGGGAATGACCTTTCAATTTTTTTGTAATGGGTTAAAATGCACTTTTAAGCAATTTTAACACTTAAATTCGCATTACAAAGACAAAAACAAGATCACTAAGCCATCAAGTTGCAGGAGTGTGGGGTGGAAGCTTCAAAAAAAATTTTTAATTTTTAGGTCGAATTTGGTTAACTGGAGACATATATATCTGAAATTTTTTCTGCCAGAAAAATTAAAACAAAAGGTAAGAAAGTCACATCAGATACACAAGCCTATATTACACACTTATGCATAGATGCATTAGCTGAATAGCTCAAAATAATAACAAGGAACATAACCCATAGAGTTGAAGGGGTCTGGGAGCGGTAGTCCCCAGCAAAAACAATTATACAATTTTTGATATTTGGGCCCAACTTGGTCAACTGGAGACACAGTTTGTCAAAGCAAAGGGGCGATAAAAACCAAAGGGGGGAAAATGTTAAGTTCATTCTATTTATTCTACTAAAAATGTTTATAATCTTTAGAAATTTTAAAAAAATCGGTATAAAAATTTTGTAATTTGGTCAGGAAATTTAGGTACCCGAACCACTTTTTGCGTCTCCGAACTGACTTGTACCCGAACCCGAACCCGAACCGAAAAAACAACCCGAACCGTACCCGAACCCGAACCCGAACTTTGGTCCCAACACTCATGCCGTCTATGCCGACTCATATTTCAGGACTTCCTTGTCCCTGGCGTGTTGTTCTTCAGAAACTTGCAAACTGCCAGAATATATTTTTTGCATAAACAAAACTTACCATTTCGCGTACAAAAAGTTAGCGGAAACGACGGGAAAGAAAGGCAAACCAAAAGTAGGGCTGGGCACGGTTACACGGTACGAACCGTGTACACGCGTGTAACCGTGTGCACGCTAAGCTTAGCGTGTACACGGTTAGGGGTCACTATCCGCGGTTACTTAGCGGTACAGCGTGTACACGTTAAGACACAGTAACCGCGGATACTGTAACCGTTTACTCTAAACGGATAGTGTAACCGGTTACTCTAAACGGATAGTGTCACCGGTTACTCTAAACGGATAGTGAAAACGGTTACTCTAAACGAATAGTGTAACCGGTTACACTATCCGTTTTCCGACTTCGTGTACCCGTTAAGAAAAATGTTCGCTTGGCTGCAGGATTTATGCAAATTAGCCAACAATCGTGCGCAAGCGATTTGCCTGTGTGTTAATTATATATATATATATATATATATATATATATATATATATATATATATATATATATATATATATATATATATATATATATATATATATATATATATATATATATATATATATATATATATATATATACGCATTTGTGTGCAGGCTATATTCTTCAAGATATATAATGGCATTTATACTGACAGCTGAGCATAGTCCCAGTAGCTCATATGGTAGCTTGCTGGTCTGCAGATCTAGAGATGGGTGGTTCGCATCTTCCCTTGGTCATTCCTCCTCTCTCCCTCTGCTTCTTGACGTTTAGTAACCAACCGTTTAGTAACCGTGTAACCGGTTAGTAACCGTGTAACCGTTTAGTAACCGTGTAACCGGTTAGTAACCGTGTAACCGTTTAGTAACCGTTTACACGGTTAGTATCCGTGTAAACGGCTACACGGATACTTAGCGTGTAAACGGTTACACGGTTACACGGATAATTAGCGTGTACACGCGGATAATTGCAGTAACCATTAGTTAGCGTGTACACGCGGTTACTAGCCTTCGAAACTAACCGTGTACACGGATAGTGATTTTGTAACCGTGCCCAGCCCTAACCAAAAGGTGTGCAATCGTCAGTCACAACTACTGTCATACAACCAAGAGTATACAATTAATGTTCGTCGGTGAAAGTTTTAGAGTGATCGAAACATTTTCAACGACGAACATAACACTGAATTATAGGACAAATGTTCGTCGTTGAAAAACTTTTCACCAAAGAGCTTTTCGAACGGTTTTAGTGTAAACGATCAAACAAAACTCGTTAAAAAAGTTTCAACGGCGAGCATTTCAACGCGTCTCGACTCTCGAGCATTTTTTTCAACGACGAACATTTGTCCTATATCCGTTGAAAATGTTTCAATCAATCCAAAAATTCTAACGACGAACACTTTTGTTCCGATAAAAAGGACCCTGATCATTCACTTTTAAGAATCCTAGAACTTGCAGCATAGACGTTTCGTGTTGACAAATTTCGGTGAATGAATAGCAAAAGCGCTTCGCTTCTGCATACTTTATTTGACATCATTCCTTCTGGCTTGTTTTCCTGTCATAGCTGAAGAAATGTGTGAACACTAAAATAAACCCAAACCCTAGTGTTTGTGACCGGCCGGCCCGAGCGTCGCCGCCCGGCCGGTGGGTCAAAATCGGCCGGCAGGTTAAAAACACCAGCGTGCTCGACCGACTGACGAAATTAGGCCGGCATAACAATCCGGCAGGCCGATTCATGCCAAAATGACACTCTGAACTTGGATGGATTGGTTTTTGTCCAAAAAAAATTGGCCGCTGCGGCTTTCACGGCCCGACCGCCAACGGCCGGTCGTAAACACTATATCCCAAACTACCAAACCCTACTTTATTGTTGGAATCCAATTAGTAAGTTTGGTCACACCAAGACAAATAATTCCCTACTAGGCTACTACATACCTATTAACCAACAAAATTATTACAATTAAATAATTTACTACTAATACAACAACAAACAAAAGTACAACAGCTAAAAATATACTACAACAAAAAATAAAATATCCTATATTGTTCAAGATTGGGCAGATGGGTCTGTCTGTTTGGGTTTGATGCAATTTCCGTCCGGGAAGCGTGCCTTAAACTTGGCCACCACGTCGGGGTCAAGCAATCGAACGCCGTCTAACTGGTTGCCTAACGTGATCCTGAAACACAGATTACCTAATGTCTGGTATCCACGAAAAATGTTCTTTCCTATTAAGTCTGACAAATAATAGTTGCACCACTTTCTTATTTTAGTGGCATGACTTCTATGACTACTTGCTGTACATACTTTTGATAGCCAGCCGAAATCTATTCTTTTCGTGACGAAATCATAATTTTCGTTTTTTTCAAGTGGTGCAACTATTTTTTGTCAGACGTTTGTCAAATCATAATAATATAAATTTTTTGACAAGAATATTCATGTTATGATAATATCGTTATGATACATGTTAACGGGGCGAGAAGAAAAACATCGGATCTCCTGTGACTCGCTGTACCTCGTAAGTAGACAAGAAAGCGAGTTTGAGAAGTAGCCTAGTGTTATCTCTGGTGTGTATCCTATAAGCGGTATGTTGAACATTTTTTCGCAGTAAGCTTCTAGAATCGGAAATTTTGAATTGAAACCTTTAAATGGCCGTAGTGAAAAGTTGCATAAAGTGGATCTTCAATGTTTTGCTTATGGACCGACGATATGTTCGACTCAAGTTCAAGTTAAGCACGTTTTGGCAATTTCAGACAAAACGTTCATTGCCGATTTGCCGCGTGTGATGCTTTTAAAACTTTTCATACCGGCCAAATAAAAACAAGTAAAAGCGCCAAAATTTTGGATATTTCCCCTTGGTGCGACCCCCCCGCCCCCTCCCCTGAGCCTACTACCTAATTTTTGACCCCCCTCCCAAGACGAATGCAATTTGCACAAATTTTCGGCCAAGCGTTCACAAGTTTGACAATTTTGGCCACATTAAGGTGAATACAGCTGAAATTTCGTCAAAAATGCCGAAATTGCCAAGTGCAAAATACATGTTCAAATGCTAAAATACACTGAACAAAAATATGTTGGCCGAAAATTTTGCTGAAGCCGGGACCCTCCTCCCTCCTCTTTAACCCCTGGCGGAACCCCCCTCCCCTGGGGCCGAATTTTGGAGATGGATCTTTCCCCCCTAACTACATATACTTTGTATGGGCCGAACTTTTAGTAGTCCTTAGGCTCGATTCATACTTACAGCCGTATGTCCGTTCTGCCGTCACTCAAAATGACGAAATAATGAAGTCACAGGCGCTGGCTGATCCACTGCACTAGGCTGCCAGTGACATCATTATTTCGTCATTCTGCCGGCAGAACGGACATACGGCTGTAAGTATGAATGGCGGACGAGTGAGGACTGTGGCTGACCAGTTGGGCTGTACGTTGTGCATTCGTCCGAACATCTCCACCTTCCGCGTCCCCGGCGACAGGCGCTCGATGACGCCGTAAATCTCGTCCGGCTTATGACTCGTCTCGCGAACCTAAAACAAACACCAGACTCAACTGATAGCCGATAAGGAGCCATGGTCTACTTGTACGTACCGTTATTTTAATAATTAATATTAATATTAAAAGTCCAGAGCACTATTAACATAACGGTACTTGTACGCCTTCGAGTACTTAGGCCTATCTTTACTTCACATAATATCTTATAGATTAACTGCAACGGTTGTCATTTTTCGTAATCTGAGCTCTAATCCTACTTCTGATGTCATTTTGAGAGTAAAAACTAGTATTAAGTAGTAACAAGCCTAATACAGAACAATACAATATGCTATTATAGCATCTTTAATTTCATCATGTTAAAATTTAAAATAAATGTTACATTAAGCTCCAGGTGATATTTCGCTATCCTAAAATAATATTAATTGTGGAACTAACCTCTGCAACTATCACATCGCAATCTAGACCTCTATTGTAGAGCTCAATGGGCCCTTTCAAGCCAACCTAAAAATACCACAAAAACTACAGAAACTAAATAATAAAAAATTCTCAAGGTAAACCAAGGAAGAACCTAGATACCAAATATCAGCATGTTACTTAAAAAATGCGCTGCATTATTAATCGGGCTATTAATATAAATCAAATTCTCTAAATCTGATTTTGGATAGGCCCCTGTATATGAATTTTGGATAGGGATTAGAGTAGGAATTTTGTATAAAAATTTGATAGGAATCTCGAAAAAGAATTTTGGACCGAAACATGAATGATAAAAATTCTGATTGCTACACAGTACAGATTATGTGTAGCCACAAGCGATTGCTCGGATTCGATCCGCCGACCACCAGGCCGACTGCCCCCGATTACTGCCACTACACCAACCAGACAGTGTTCTTTGCCATGGTTCAGCCAGTGGCCTGTCCTGCCCGTCCGGATGATTCGCTGCAGCTGATTGGTCTTCACCCAGATTAGCTCATCCACCTGCTCGTAGCCCCAGATTTTCAGACAGTCACGACCAAGCTCCATGGCTCTGAAACACCACTCTATTAAAGGCTGACAAAAAATAGTTGCACCAGTGTTGAGAAAATGAAACATGTGATTTCGTTACGAAAAAAATAGATTTTGACTATCATCAAGAGTACAGCCAGTAGCCGCAGAAGTCATGCCATCAAAATTAGACCGAAGTGAAGGGGCAACTTTATGGGGGAAAAGTCCTCCACATATTTTGTCCAGAGCTCCGTACTAGATTAGATAAATAAATTAGAGGTCTCTTACTCTTTATACCCTTATATAACCTCCATATGAGTTAAATTCAGCATTCAGGCTACACCTGCATGACACAATCGCAAATTTTTGAACCAACACAACCTCAAGGCTACAGGGTCTTATCATTGACGCCCAGCTTATTGGGTTGCGGTCATTGAAGAAACAAAAGCAACTAATATAATTAATTTATCAGGCCTCTACTTAGGGCCAATTCCTAAAATGGATCATACGAATTAAATTGAAATTTGTTTTGCCAATAACCCATGAAGTCGTTTATTTATACGAAATTTGCGATAGCAATTATTTGTAGCACCTCCCGCTTGTGCACAGAATTTTGTAAGTCAACCTAAACATCGAGATAAGTTATTAGGCAAACCAATTTTAATCTAATCCGTTTAATCCATTTTAGGAATCGGCCCTCAAGTTGCCAATCATCACAGAAGCCAAAGGCAACCAATAGCATTTGTCTGCCAATTAAATTATCGCCTATCGGGTTGCCGGTCATCACAATATCAAAAGACAACCAATAATTTTAATATTCCACTGATCTATGATCCCTTACCGTCCGGTGACCCATAGGAAAATGAGTCCTTCGTCCTGCAGACACTGGATATTGAGGTTGCGCATCTCGTCGTCGCTCATGGTGCCGTAGGGCAACTCCATGTGGATGTCCCAGGGCGGATCGGCCATCACCACCGCACACTTGCCCACCGTCGAGAGGTCGAACGAGCGGAGGTCACACTGGATCCACTGAAACACACACACACACATACACTTGGCCGAGTGGTTAGGGCGGTGCAGGGCTAATCCGAAGGCTGGCAGTTCGATCCCACCCACTAGGTGTTGACGTTTACGTACTAGTAAGGAAAAATGCCCTTGTCGGGCGGCTCCTTGGGTAGAATAGGTTACTGTCTGTCTAAAGCGGAAAAATACTTAGGCTGAGCTTTTAAAAGCGGTGCTACAAGACTTTATTAACGAGAATATGCAATTCGTGTGAGCTTGTTAAAGTAGGTGGACTAGGTATACCTGTTGAGAATAGGAATATGATCTTCGTAGGGCAGACACTGTTTTCCGCACCCTATTCGCGCGACCTTCAGCTAAATTATATATATCATGTGTTCATGTAACATAGAGGCCTTTTTTACACTAACTCAACATTGGCAAATGGCAAAAACGTTAGAGCGGGCACTCATAATAATTTTAGCTGAAATGTCGAGTGTTGGCTGAACGGCTGAAAAAATTCGGGGGTGTGCAAACAATCGGTCAGCGATTGCTAAGGTTCTCGGCTGACAAGGACGCTGAAAACCCTACCTCGCACCAATGTATTTTGCACGCCATAAAAGGGTCAATTTAGGTCGCAGTTTCTTATAAGCTCTTGCTTTTAAATTATGGAATCTCAGATTATGGATTTGTTTCTACTTTAGCTTACACACATCTAACACAATATGCATAATTCAATAATGATCGAATGAAGTAAGTCGAATGAAGTAAGATGCTTACAAAGTCCATATACGTATATTTTGATCAAACGATAAGTTAAGGATCTGGATAAGGTCTGCAGTTATCTCACAGAACCTTTTTATCAAGCATATATACTTACTTACTTACAACAATAATAATACGAAGAAAATACAGTTGAAACAAACCCAGAACGGGCTGTAAGTTCGCGCGAATAGGGTGCGGAAAACAGTGTCTGCCCTACGAAGATCATATTCCTATTCTCAACAGGTATACCTAGTCCACCTACTTTAACAAGCTCACACGAATTGCATATTCTCGTTAATAAAGTCTTGTAGCACCGCTTTTAAAAGCTCAGCCTAAGTATTTTTCCGCTTTAGACAGACAGTAACCTATTCTACCCAAGGAGCCGCCCGACAAGGGCATTTTTCCTTACTAGTCCTCTCTCTTTTTCCGCTATAGTGGAAACGAAGCACAGAGCATAGCTATCACCACATATAGCTATGACGGCTTCACTGTCTGAAGCGGACCAATGTAGTATGTATATACTTGAGTGTCTGTGTACATGTATATATACCTATGTAAAATTTGACCCATTGGGCGCCCGATCGGGGGGTGTTGGAATCCAGGGAGAATCCATTCTAGACAAAAACAAACCACGGATTCGTAATCAGGCGCTCAAAGTATCTCTATGGACATCAAAATTCAAATTTTGAAAGTTTTACCCCTAGAACCCCTGTCGGGGGGGGGGGTACCCTGAGGGAGGGGGTGGGGTCGCAGGGAAGTCAACGAGAGTCATAGACAAAAATAGACCTCAGATTCGTGTTCAGGGAGTCAAATTACACCTATGAACATCAAAATCCGAATTTTCAAAACTTGACCCCTTGGATCCGTTGTGGGGGGGGTACCCTAGGGGGGGGGGGTCGTAGGAGAGTTCACGAGAGTCACAAACAAAAATGAACCTCGGATTCGTGTTCAGGGGGTCAAATTACCCCAATGGACGTCAAAATTTCAAATTCAAAAAAATTGACCCTTTTTGACACCCTAGGTGGCACCCTGGGGGCCATGGGTGTCCAGAGTGGGTATAGGCAAAAATAAACCCCAGATTCGTGTTCAGGACACCAAACTACCCCTAGAGACAAATTTTTGAGAATAAACTCGAAAAAAAATTTTTGACCCCAAAAGTGCAAAAGGGTCCAGAGTCGCCTTTGGGAACACCCTGGGGGGCCAATCGGTGGGGCAATGGGTATTAATATGATATGTTCGCAAGTTCACACTCCATATTACACGAAAAAACTTGAACTATCATGAAAAACAAACAGCAAACCTAATTATTCTACTGTGAAGTTACGTACGCGCATACATGACATACAGCCAAGAGGGGGGTACCGTCTAGAGGACTATTCAACATCTGAGCAAGAAAGTGATAATACCAGTGAATGCACAGCATATGGGTTCATATTCGTATACAAAACGATAGACCTCCAGCTATAACCATGATAGCTCCACTGCCCGTAGCGAACCTACCCCCATAATACACGTGGCGGGGGGTATGGGCATGCCCTGGGGCTTATAGGCCGAAATTCAAAAAAAGCCCATGTTAGTTTCTATTCCACTACTGTACCACCTCACATGCAAAAGATCATGACTGACCGTTTTGCGCAACTTCTTAAAAAGTGTGCTAAACTTTTTCGTACTTGTCATTTTTTGGACCCCAAAAAAGGGGTTTCCCCCCTCCCAGCACAGCCTCACACGGAAACACCCGAGCAAAACCATTTTTTCCGTGTCTATTGCAGGCTATACGAAATGTGAAAAACCAAAAAAGGTGTCGCTCGGATGAACTACCGGCGAAAAAAGTTCTGGGAAAAAAAAAAAAGAGCGAAAGTCCGTGAATTTTGGGGGGTCCCCGGGGGTATCTCAGAAAATACTTGACCGATCCGGCTGAAATTTTGCCAGCACTTAGGTATTGCCAAGGGGTGTGCACACACAAAATTTCGTATAAAAAGCTCTTCTATATTTTGAGCTACAAAAAGTTCAAATTCTCAAAATCCGCAATAGTGCTAAATTTTCCTATTCTAGGGTTGGGCGCTATCGCGCCAACCCTGATATAGTATTTACTTAAGTCTTCTTTAGTAAGTTAGACACTAACGTTGTACTGTGTGGCGTGTGCTCCTGACAACTCAGCAGTCCATCCCCACGGGGTCGGTAAATGGGTACCACAATGATGTGGGAAGGTAATAGGGGTCCGTTAAAGGCATTTGCTCTCAGGGGCTGATCCCCCTCAACGGATGTAGTCGCTGTAGAGGTTACATCCCTCCCTGACACTGGGGCCAAGAAATGCAGACAAGCACCGCACCCAAAGGCTGGATTATCCAGGATTTAGGGGCCAGAGGATACCTTTACTCAATCACATGGATTACACACTTGTCCGTGTCCGCGTGCATGTCTCTTGAGTCAGTACAGTAAAACTGCTACAGAATATGTACCAAGGTTTTGTTTGTGCAATATTATTGTAGACGCACAATTATAGTCCAGATTGCAAACACACTAAAAACTGGGCGTGAAGAACTAATTCCAAGAACAGCTGATCTGCTTTTTGCTTACGCCAAAACGGACAAGCTTACGGACAAGTATGAACTAGGCACAGATTCAGAATAATACACTAACTCAAAAATTCCCCTGATAGGTGCAAAATGCTGCAGAACGGAGCAACAATCGAAAAAAGTGAGAAAATATTCATATTTCTTTTCGTGTCTTGAAATCCCCCAAACGTTGATAAACTTCGGGACAAGCCTCCACCCAGACTGAGATCCCATGGATCCCGTAAACCGGGATTGAACAAGTTTTTCTCACGAACAAACGGACAACGAACAACGTTTGCTCAGATGGAATGCATAGATAAAGGCAGTCTAACGTTACAGTATTAGTCCAAGGCTTCTACTTGAGTAATATAGAACATCACAGCGAAAAATGCTACACGTATTACATAGATCAAAATGTTGCCGGTACAATGAGCCAAGACTGCCTTTATGCATTCCACCGTTCAACAGTCACCAACAGCTGGCCAAGTCGCACCTGTGGCGGGTACAGTTTGGTGGGTGGCTCCCTGGTCGACATGACGGCGCCTTTGGCGTCAGGTTGTCTAGCCTGGCTGTCCCCGCCGTGTCTCCGCTTCACCGTACTGTAGTCCACCTCGTAGTGGATGTACTTGCAGGAGTTCATGTGGAAACAGGTGTTGAGGAAGGAACAGTCGCCCAGGCTTAGGTCCGTATGCTTCTGGATGATCTTTCGGAAATGGAGTCGCCCGCAGGGACGGCCCTCGCTGCCCACCCGGCCACAGTCCTCCTTCGTGCCATGGGGACAAAATTCTTGCACCTAGTATGAACGTAACAGCATGAGTTTACTTTTCTTTTAAATGCTATCGATAAAAATTTATTAGTCTTTATAAAGTCCGGTTCATACTCATACATGTACACGGGGTCTCGGTCTGGGGGGGGCATGTCCCAGGATTTTCAAATTTTTAGGGGGGCTTGTCCCGACTTTTCAGGGGTTTGAGCGGACAAAAACGCAAAAAGTTAGAATTTTTGCCAAAAATGGAGGAATTTTTGGCAAAATTTGGCTATTTTTAAAAAATTTTTTAGCTTTTCGCTCATTTTTGAAGGTTTTTACGGCTATTTGGGGCAATTTTTGAGTGTTCGGGCACCCTTCTTTCAACATGAAGGAGGGGGGCTTGTCCCGGTGGGTCGAATCTGAGGGGGGCTTGTCCCGGAATCTCGAATCTGGGGGGGGGAACTTGCCCCCCCCCCAGACCCCCCATGTACATCTGTGTTCATACTCGTTCTTGTCCTTGTCCTTGTGCCTATCGTTTTGTCGTCAGGCGATCCTAAAAAACTGTCAGGACAAATAAGCCAACTTTTCGCACGAATAAAGTTGGAGTCACTTGCAGATTGTATGCAAAACAATTAGCTGAATTCGCTTGTATCAATTCAACAGCACCTGACCAAAATATTTTGTCCTTGTCCCTGTGTCGTTAGATTAATTACAAACATGAACCGGACTTAAGGCCCTATTTATAATTACAGCCGATAAGCATTCCGCCGGAAAACTGATTAAAAAAATCATAATCATCACAAGCTTATCGTGTAAATAAATAATATAATATTATTCGTGTGACTTTCTTAGTAATTTCTTAGTCATGAGTATAAACTGTCAAACAAACTCAAAAATTACACCGCATCTACGAACAAGAGACAATGTAGCGCATACACAATAACTAGCCGTTAATAGTTATTCATTTTTGTGCCAAAGTTGATCAATTTCTATAAAGATAAAAGGACATCCTTGCGAATACGGCACTGTTGGGTCTGATACCGAAGACTGATACAATCTGGTGTCTGGCACACAAAATGACTGGGCCTTTTGTCTAAAGTATGCTCGCACAGTAAGGTAAAAACATACTGATTCGATCTAAAATCTACTCTTAATCCAATAAAAAAGCCTACTTTAATTCCATCAGCCGATTTGAACTTTTCCACCAGTGATTTTTCCTTCGCCGTCGGCCTGCTGAGCAGATCCAGGATTTCTCCGCCCACTTTTTTGGTTTCCTTTTCCTTGGTCGAAGGCAGCGAGAGCAGAGATTCCAAATCGTTCGGAGCTGACGACCGAGCGGCCCCGGGGGTCGAATCACTGCCAGACATTTTTTCTTCCTTCCTCGAGCTGGCTCGTGCTAAAAAAAGTTCAAGGTAAACATAGTACGTTACCAGAGGGGTTCACGCTGGGGGGGAGGGTCCTGAACCGATATTTGGGCAGCCCTTCTACCAAGTCAGACAATAAAATGACCGTGTTTTGGCGAAAAAATTAACGATGTTTAAAAAACATTTTGTCAAAACACTTTGTTTTGGTGCTAAAAATAGCGATTTTTAAAACTTTTGGCCAATGTTTAGGTAAAAATTGCACAATCTTGATAAAAATGCCCATAGTTCCGAGCAAATTTTATCGAAATTTAGCTTGGCCTTGTACCGTGGCTCAAATTTTGCTTGCTCTTGTACCAACATCAAAAATCTGAGAGAGGGTCCCGCAACCGAACCCCCCATACCCCTCGTCTAAAACTGTGAAGGTGAAGGTAACCCTCGACAGATAATTATGCTTTGGCATGTCCGCCCTCGGATGCGGTGCTCATCTTTATTACAATTTATTACAAACTTCTCAAGTTTTCCGCCGATTTTTGCTTCGTGAGTCACCAATTTCTGCCTCGTGAGCTACCTTCAAAACATTCTGGCGGGGATGAAGCACCTGTCTGGGGGGGAGGTAAAGATGCCTTCTGGGGGGGCGGGGTCTTCTAACCCCCCCCCCAAAACCCATGTATGGTGATTACATCCGTGGAAGTGGGGGGGGGGGGGGCAGCCCTTACGTGAGTGAATTAATTCATGTAATGAATACTAATGAATGACTGATAATTTAGTTGAATGCATTGAATTTTAATTCAATTATAATCATTAGTTAAGAAGGAATAAAGTTACGTCTTACATTACATAACATCGTACTTTAAACAACAAAGTATAATATAACAGTTTAACAAATAGCTGAAAATCATAAACTTCATTAATATTATATAATTTCTTAATAGTACATTGCATTCGAATACACCCGAAACCAAGACCATATTTTTTCATTTTTTTAGTCAACATTACCTGAGCAATAAAAAAGACTAATTTCAGCAATCTCATCTTCTAATCCTGTCCAGACATTTTTAGCTTATCTTACTCCAACCCAAAACGTCCCATCACAATCAAATCACTGCCTCTCCCTTCAACATTCTATTTTATACCGCTAGATTTGGTGGCAGCCGGCACAGTTTCAGCGGCAGCAGCAGTGATTTCCTGTGAGCTCGAGGGTTCAGTGGAATGTTTCACAGCGACCCGGGAGGCAGCCAAGCTGTCGTACAGGGCGGATATTTTCTCGTGCTGAGCTGAGAGCACGGTCAGAGGCCGACACCGCACCCCTTGGTCGTCCACCGCCAGCCTGCAAAACAGGCCGTAAAAAAGCCTTCAGCTTTGGAAACCTCAAACAAAAATATAGCGTCAGCCCAAGAGATTCAATTATAAATCAAGTTTCGATACGACATCATAATACTGACTCACGAAACGAGTTTTTGAACAGCTAATTTATCCAGAATCAGTCCGACTTCGTCCGCGGTTACGTCAGCGAGTCCGCACGAAGGCTTGACGGCCATATTGATCAGCTTGTCGGAGTCCAGGGGAAGCTCCAAGGCAACGTCGCTGAAAAAGCCCAGCAGAGCAAGCTGAAATAGAAAAAAATGGATTTTCAAAAAAGCAACAAAAAGTTCCAGCTGCATGTAGCAGCAGGGGGGCAGCTAGGATTCAATCAGGCAAGCTTTGGTATAAAAAACTATGTAAAAACAGTAAAAAAACAGATCATATATATACGTACATATAATTACATCGTCATGACGCGACAAGCAAAAAGTCAACAAAAAGCCTAAGCAAAGGCAGAAGCTTAATAAAAGTACTTTTAAACAGTAATATTGTCATGAGTTGTAACTAAATCACTTATATAAAGTGTATTGGCATAATACATAACATATTATGTGACAACCAATATATATACCTCCAATTCCGGGCGGTACGACTTCGTTTCTGCCAAGGCTTCAGTGGTAGCCGTTTTCTCCTTTTTGGCATCCTGCAGTACTGAATCTAAAAAAGTTTTTATATTTTTTAAAAAAATCATGCTTGTGCTGCAGCACGAAAAATGGCCTGATACATAGCAGGAATTTAATCTAACACGCGTTCGGCCAATTTCTCAAACCTGATCTTTCTAAACATTTTTGATTTTGTTTCTTGAAATTATTATACGTACTGTGCAAGAACAAGCTAGAAAAATGGGTGAAGAAAAACAACTAAACAACCGCAGTACCGCACATAAACAAAACTGTAAACCCGCTTCGCACATTGCCAGAACATATTTTTCCATCCTTCCCGCTTGATTCGTTATTACACAATTTGCCATTAGTCAACTATATATACTATGGAACATACATATAACGGGGTCAAAATTTTGGGGGGGTCTCTCCGGCCAAATTTTGGGGACCCTCCCCCCCTGATCGACCAAAAATGGTGCGAATCCCCCCCCAACCGAATGTAAACCACCAAGGTGCAGTCTAAAATTAGCAAAATTTTGCAAAAATTTCGCAAAAAAGTGCCATTTTTTAAAAATTTTGCCCAAATTTTGAGGAACCTCCTCCCCAGCCCCTCGATTTTTGGGGATCCCCCCATCCCCCCCTCATACGATGTATGCTATGAAAAGAAGCTGCATTCAAGTACCACAAATATTACATTACATAAATAGTACACATTACACAACCTAAAAAAGAAAAAACGGTATATTTATACCCCCGGAAGCGTCACGCAGAAGCTCCTCGAATCCTCGTTTTCTTTCCTGCAACTTCTTTCTCAGATTGGTCTGCTTCGAACGGAATGCTTGCAGATCTTGCCAGGTGTCGGCAGACATTCTTCAAGACAAATTACAAATCTGAATTTCTGAAATAAGTGCAGAAAATTTGGGGTTTGCCCATTATTTTAGGAACAAACAAAACAACATGCATCGCAAGAACAACAGTTGCTCAGATTTGAATTTCCTCTAATCCGATATTGTCCCTTTCATTTGAGCAAATTTTGAAAATTTTTTAGCTTTTTTATTGCCATAACAATGTACTTTCATTGAAAAAGCCGCTACAAACCAATGCATTCCAACCTGTGTAATGATTGTGAAAAAAATAACCTATAGCTATAGCTATAACAGAAAAAGCTATATTGTAATTACTATAGACAAATAATTGTACATGTTTTACACGTAAACAAAGGTGTCCTATTTGAGTTAAATGCAATTGGGGGAATACAGGACCTATTTTTTTAGTAGAGCACCTTGAGGGAAGCATTTTTGCTTCAAGAACTCATATTTTATTGCTTGGATTTTCTGAGATCATACGACCCCCAAAATCTAGATTTTTTCGAAATTTTTTTTAGTTTTCGCAATTTTTTCCGAAACCCTATTTTTCTCGTTCCAAACGAGCTTAAACAGAGTAGAAATATTGTTTACAATTTTTTACAACCATTACAAGCGCTCTAGAACTCCATTCCGTCAGAAAATGTGGGCCAAAGTCACGAGAAACGCCCAATCTTGACCAAGGTGGAGCTCCTGAAATGTGGGTTTTGGCCATTATTTTAAAAACGCGAAAAAAACATGCATCGTAAGAACAAAGTTGTTTAGAAATGAATTTCCTTCAATTTGATATACATATCACATAAAAAAATTTGGAAATTTTTCAGCAATTTTTTTGAGCAAAAAAGATTTTCACGAAACTGCCTTCACAAGCCAGTGCATTTACACGTATGTGATGAATTTGAACGCTAAAAAAACAACTAGCAGTTGTGTTTTACTGGAGCATACTTGAATTATTTTGATTTTTTGTTTAGTGTGGCACAACTTTCTAGTGTAATAACGCAATATTTTCGGCATGAGACAGACATATAGTGCGTGTGAATAGGAACGCAAATTTTCGGCTTGCGATTTTGAAAAATTGGAAAAATTGAAAAAACGAAAACAGTTAATATATGGCTCAAAAATGCACCTTTTTGTCTTCGAGCGGTCACAAAATTTGATTTCTGGCAAATCGGTTGTATTTAAAAACAGAGTCAAATTAACGTTTTTCAAATATTCATAAAAATGACATTTTGCGGCCGTTTGATCACGTTGAAGCGAGCAAAATGAGTTATTGATTGTGCAACAACTAGTTACTTGTGAAGAGAAATCGCAAACCGAAATTCCACTCACGTTTGCTCGACAGTGAATGCTAATTTGTATCAGACAGACAGAATTGTTTACTCCAATGGAATACGCCAACAGAATACGTTAACAAAAGCGAACAAAAAAACTTTAGTAGGACATCAAAGTTGACAAAATGTTAGTTACAAAAACAAAATAACGAAAAAGACCACGCTTGCCAAAAACATCTACTTGTATATATATATATACACTAAGTTTTCGGCTGCTTGAGACGAAGTTATATTTTTTCTTTTAACTGCTCAGTTACTTGGCGTAACGAATTGATTTGCATATCAAAATAACGTCAATATATTGCGCAAAAGAATTACGAACCTTTTATGACTGTAGTTTTAGTTTCGGCTGTCATATAACTCTTGAAATCTCAACAGTAAGCTCGTTAGACAGGCGATTCAGGAGTAAAAAAGTACCATAAAATTAGTATAAGTTTCGGAGCGGTCACAAATTTTTTATCATATGTAGGTCAATAATATTGCCAGTATTCTGCCAAATTTTGTGGAAAAAGAAGGGCACCTCTGGCAGTTATACAAGTTTGACTACAAAGCTTTTTTGTACAAAATTCATCTTTTGAAATATGTACATGTGTATGTGTATGTGTTTATTTTTGATGTGTATACTAAGACTTACTTTTCTGGCACAACTTAAACGTTTTAAACCAAACATTAGTTATACTATCAATAAGATTTACTGTCTATTGGGTATATTTTTGTTCTTGGTTACGTAGGTCACTTCGTTATGCGTTGAAATAGCATAAATTTTGATTAGGTTCAACAAGACCATCGTGCGTAAAATAGTCACACCTAATTTACAAACACCCTTTTTAACATACATAACGTGTAACGTATGTATTCTTAGCTGAAATATGGCACAAATATCATCAAATATGAACATTTTCTTTATTTGTTACAATAGTTTTAGTAAAGAAGCCTTTTCTCATCCACAAATTTAGGTTTTTTAACTTGATTTGAAAAGTGACTACAAAATACATGTAAAACGTGCTTAGCGAATTGCTGACCATTGCACCTTGTTTGCTCTCAGTGATTCTTCGGTTGCCGATGGAACTTATGCATCTGACGACAGTGATCATTCTCATGATATCACCTGTAATAGCTGCGAAACGCTGACCTATACACTAACTGACATGGAGCAAAAGGTGAACCATTTTAAGAATTCAGACTTGATTGACGAAGAAACAGTCATCGATTTTCAAAATGCAAAAAAAGCTATACTTGAGTGCATAGCTGTACATGTATGAGGGGGGGAGAGGGGACCCCCCCCAAATCGAGGACCCTGGGGGGAGGGTCCCCAAAGTTTGGGCAAAATTTAGAAAAAATAGAACTTTTTAGCGAAATTTTTAGAAAGTTTTGCAAAATTTAGGGTATTTTTGGTCGATCTTGGGGGGGAGGGTACCCAAATTTTGGCCGGAGAGGCCCCCTCAAAATTTTGACCCCGTTACATGTATTCACATTTTACTGCAGAGCCACATCAGCAAAGCACTAATACTACGTGATATATTTAGCAGAGTTTGAGAGGCCAATTTGTCTCTCTAAGTAATAGTTTATTTTCTAAACTAAACAATTAGAAAATAGTGTTTTATAATTCAGATCCAGCGGATTAATCAAGTCATATTGTAGTAAAAGTTTTATAGTTCTAGTTTAAAAGTTGGATGCTACAACCGTTTTAAAAATGTAAGGGTCGCTTATTCCGCTTTAGTAGTAATTGGTCCTCACTTATTTCACTTTGAATTGTCAGGACCTTTTCTTTTTCTATTCGACTTACTGATAATGGTTGCAGTTGTATCCTGCATGTCGTAAAATTCTTGTGGTAGATTTTGAGTTACGGTTGCAGGAATAGAATTTTCTGCATCGACAAGATTACTATCTTCCAGGAAGCATTCATCGTCGATGGACTCGTCTGAATCAGACACTCTTTGCTCCAAACTGGCAATAGCCCTTTGCCTTCTTCGAACTGCTTGTTGTGTGAAAAAACTGTTAATTTGCTACCACTTCAGATATTCTGTTGGCGCAAAAAGTTTGTCGCCCTTACAGTTCTCTGCCGCTCGCATGCTTTTTGCAATTGCTTTTCCATCAAAACGTCGTCGTGCTTGCTTAGTTTCGTCAAAACGCTGCAGTAAAAATGTCTGTTTTTTATTGAATTTAGCTGGAGCCTTGTGGCGCCTAAGAGCCCATCCTTCTAACTGGTTAGAACTCGTTCCAGAAGTAGCAATATCATGTAACGCGTCAGAGAGAATAGGGTATGTGGCGGAGAATTCCATTTGTTCAAGTCCTTTTTCATACGACTTTATAGCTGCGTCTCTTAGCGTGATTTGCTTTGGTACGTATTCATGCTACCCCGTATCCAAATGTTTCTCAAGATTTGCAAAGTTGCTATAAGACTTTACACATCCGGGTTCTGGACACGAGAACAAGGAAGAATCACTTGCTTCCGTTTAGTCTGGTTCAAAATTTTCAGTGTGCTCTTGTTCAATAGTCTCGGTTTCGGTAGGATGTATCCACCAGTCTTCAGTCCAATACGTTAGTGAAGATAAAACACCTTCTTTGTAAATAGTTTTCGGCGTTACAGTAAACAGATGTTTCGCCTTGGACCAAATTTTAGACGAAATTACTCTCCTTGCCTGCCTGCAGCATACGCTTGCCAGCCTTTAAGTATTCGTAGCTTGAACTGAAAGCTGTAGAGTGAATTTATTCCCGAAATATTTTTTTCCTGATGCACGTACTTCGAAGCTCAGCGCCAATAAAATAGTTATTGGCGTCTGTTTACGCCAATAAGTACTCAATAACTGTCACACCTTTAACGCCACTATACGAAGCAATTCCATTAACAAGTTTTTTCGCTGTTGTGCATTTATTCTGTTCACTAACGTACAAACGCACATGTTTTTTGATGACTGCGGCCATTCTATCACATGAACCTTTGCCATTTTGTGTATCCGTAAAATCCCAACGTTTTGAATAGAAGTATGAAAAAACTAGTTTAAAGGCCTATTCACGTTTGTGACACATACTTCACATCCCTCTCTCTCCGATAAAGTTCAGCCCGAACTTTTACAGTGGGGGAATTTCTAAGAGGTTTTTGAAGAAGGAAGTCGAAATTCAAGGGAAACTCAAGAAGACCCGTTCCCTAAATATGGGGGCATATCTGCAGCAACACACACATGACTAGTAATTGTAACAAATACGAATAAGGCATAATACAAGACGAATGTAACAAATACCTGAGACAATTTGGCAGTTCCAAGAATGATTCTAGATTCGTTTTCACGTAAGTTTTAAGAAATTTAAGATGTGGGTCTTTTTCCATTTCGGTCGAGGTTTATACCTTGACCCTCCCTCTCTCTCCGATAAACAAAATTAAAGTTACATAGTTCAAGGTCGGGAGAGGGGTCGGATCAACGCAGAGAAACCTTAATTTTACGAATCTAAAACCGTTCGACTAAATAAACAATGTATATGCTATGCAAAACAGTTTAAAATACAAAGGGAGGGGGGTTTGTTCTAATTTCGGATTTGGTTTTGGTTGTGCGCTTTTGTTTCCAATTGTACTTGTGCATTAAAGTAGACTGTGAGTGTGTTGTTATACTTGTATGTAGGTCTAACCGTAATTTTAACTTTTAATCTAGTTTTAGAAAAAGGCCTTCATCACTTCTAGGCCGGTCAGTGGTGCTTAGATAGCTCCATTGGTGGGTATATTCCCTTACTCAGGGACACGTGGAATCTTTTACACTTCACCACACCTGGGAGACCTCGGCCAAAGTTGTACCAAACAGAACAGAAACGGCCGGAAAAGATATGCGTATACACGCTCGTTCTGCACCCTCTCTGACCCATTTTTGGTATATATAAACTTGGTCTATTACGGTAATAGTATGTATATACGGTCCTTTTTTCCGTATTACGATAATAATCCAATGCGTACCGTTTTTCGGCACACTGTATAGCGCATGCGCACCTGGTCATTGTTGTCGAAACCAAAAGGAACAAAAGGAGGAAAATAAAAACAAAAGGAGGGGAGGTTACTGTAGAGAATTACACGATCAAAGATTTTTAAAGGTTAACACCCGCATATAATCAAAACAAAAGAATAATACTTGAGCATTCATAATACAAAGTTTCAAAATTTGAGCAAAGTTATACATGGCAATGGTTAAAGCAAAATAAATTTGGTTAATTCCACACAGAAAACAACGCAAAAAGAACTGGACAAGTATACGAGACCACCAACAAAATACAATACTATGCAAAATTTGGTTAGTTTTTTTTTTTGATTTCGGCTTTCTGGGTTAATTTTCTCCGTTATTAGTGACATTTCCACTGTTTTTAGTACAAAAGGTTGTTCCGCTTGCGCTACAAGCACAAGGAACTCAATAGAAAACTAAACAAAAGATTCAAAGCACAAGAAAACACCAGACGACAGAACAAAAATATGGAATCTAGGCACAAAATAAGGCAAAAATAGACTCTGATTATGCTTACACAGTGAAGACAAACAAAACAAACAAAAGAAAGGCTCACAGCTACGAATCAACTGAATATACATTCTGTACAGTCCAGACTTCAGCGATCAGGTGCTCAAATTATGCCAGAATCACATTCAGGGTATCATTCCTTGATCACATTACTACCAGTAAACAATATTACATACTACAACAACATACATACACAACATCACACACACACATACGCAGTGGCGTACCCAGAAAAAAATTTCGGGGGGGGGAATGACTTTTCGATTTTTTGTAATGGGTTAAAATGCACTTTTTAGCAATTTTAACACTCGTAAAACGCCTTACAAACGCAAGATTACTAAACCACAAGGCTGCAGGGGTTTGGGGGCGGCAGCCCCCAGAAAAAAATAGGGAAAATTTTCAATTTCTTGGCCAAATTCTGTCAATTGGAGGCTTATCAGAAAGTTTTCCCGGCCAGTCCATAAAAACCAAAGGACACAAGTTTGCAGGGGTCTGGGGGCGGCAGCCCTCAGAAAAAATTGTCGATTTTTCCAATTTTTAGACCGAATTTGGTCAACTGGAGACGTATCAGAAATTTTTCCGACAAAATTTAAAACAAAAGATGGGAGTGTCATATTATCAGACGGTGTATTCCACAAGTAAATGTAGCATAATATACTCGTGTAGACATGCACATGCAGCATAATGTAGTTGTGTATACATAGTTGTGTATACATGCATAGGCTTTGATGAAAGACAATAACGAGGAATAGTAAGCCACATAGTCGCAGGGGTTTGGGGGCGGCAGCCCCCAGGAAAAAATTTGGGAAAGTTTTTTATTTTTAGGCCAAATTTAGTCCATTGGAGACGTATCAGAAAATTTTTCCGGCCGGACCAAATTTCGGGGGGGGGGCCCTTGGGTTCTGAGGGAATTCCCCCCCATTCCCCCCCCCCTGAGTACGCCCTTGCACATACGTACTACACAAACACATTATAACCACACAAAAATTACAAAAACATTCCCAAAACAGAACAAACTAAACCGTACTTAACTAAACTGATATGCTCCTCGCACTAATTAACCCAAAAAAAACAAAGGAAATCGTGAAAAAGAAAAGAAATTTCTGGAGAAAACGGTAAGGTTCTACAATTTTTCTATTTCAGGTTTAAATCAATTCAATTTTTATTTATTAGTATTAATTTAGGGTGTGGTGGGGGTGCTCATCTTCCATTTGGGGTGGGGGTCTAGGCTATACAGCCGTGTACTACCCTATTCTCCCAATTTCGGATGGTCACCCATTGTTTCGCTGTATGGATGGTCCCGTGAGTGCTCGTAGGCCACTCCTGCAGTCAGAGCGTCAACTTTTTGAGTCAAAGTTTGAACATGCTGAATCAGATTTTGGTGCAATTTGAGAATTTGGCTGAAGTCTGGATTCTCGGTGGTTAACTTGGCCGGTGAGGCCACGTCCAGACCAGAAAAATTTGGGGAAGTCGTGGACAATACTGTCTTCGCACTCCCCTTTTCCTGGTCAGCATGACCGGGTTGAGCTGCAACTGCAGCGTATTGCTCCATGCCCAACATGTCTTTTTCGACACCCGTTATAATTTCCAAGGCTCGATTTAGAATTTCGGCACCAGTCCCGGTCCAATTTTTAGCATCTGCCAAAACGGGAATAACTTTTCCCCGCAGCTCTGGTTTCAGGCCTTTTTTCAATTGTTCGATAATGCGCTTCGAACGCATATTTTCCGATTCAGAACTAAAAGCTTTGGCCGTCAGAAGCTGGAGTTCGGTGATGTAAGTATGCGAATTTTCCGCCGGGCGCTGGTAACGGGTGAAGAAACGTTCTGCCCACTGTTCTTTTGTAGTGGGGAAAGGCTCATAGATTCGGAAAAGGAGGGCTTTAAGTCCCCCATAGGAATCGGGCATCCCCAGTTCGCCAATTTGCGTCAAAACCTTGTCCCCCAGACAATTGGACATGAGCGGCAACCAGGCGTTCTCTGGAACACCATTTATACGGGCCAGCGACTCAAAGTTTCGAACAAAGTTCGAAACCTTGGTCGTTGTCCCAATGCCCTGAAAAGGGGGGAGGTTTTTTATCGCTGCGATGTAATCACGGCGTGTGAAATCCTGAAAATTCATTTTCAGGTCGTTGGGGAGGGGGGGTTTCTTGAAATCTTCTTCCTCTCCTTCCAATAACTGAGAGTCTAAGCCCAAAAATTCGGAATCAAATTTTTCGACTTTTGGGATTTCCCCAGGCTTAGGAAGGGTAGCTGATTGCGAAACTGCGTCTAAACTCGGAACCGAACCGTGCTTTTCCTTATTCTTGTTTTTGACTCGCTCTGCAATTGACAAATATTCCGAATCTTTGTAAAGGGGGACGTCCGAAACAGAACTACGACGGGCGGGGGGGGATCTTTGCAGGCTCATGTGAGTTTAAACGCAACTTTCGGGAAATTTTAACTGAATTTCACTCCAAAAACCACAGGAAAATTTTACACACAAAAATTAAAACAAAGTCAAAAATTTCTGAAAAATTTGGGCAGCATAACGCCTAAGTGGGGGCTTTTTCCGGGAAAAATAGGTACTTCGGCCCTATTTTTCAGCTTCGGACGTCGACATTCGGACTGCAAGCCTCGCCATGTGGAAAGTTTCTCGTTATTCCAGGTCCGAACCGAAGTGTCTCCGTCCTAGGCCGAAAGATAGGACCTTAGCTCGCTCACTACCCAAAAACTACCCAAACCCACCAAAACTACGTAAACTACTCACAAAGCTCTAAAAACACAAGGAAAACACAGAAATTCCGAATATAAAGGGTTTATTAACGAAACAAACAGGACATGGGGCAGATATAAACAAGTTGGGGGCAATACAGATAACAGGCGCAACCCGCCGGGAAAGACCAACCGACCGTCGTTAAGTTCGTGGCTATTCTCACTGACTAAGCCAAAGGCATAGCGAAGTCTACTCATGTTTGTAAATAGTTTGACCGTTCATTTAGATGTTTTGAATAGAAGTATAAAAGAACTAGTTTAAAGGCCTATTCACGTTTGTGACACATACTTCACATATATACAATATGTACATATATATATATGTTTCGAATCGGAGAATAATAAATCGGAATAATCGGGATAATAAATGAATAATCGGAGAGTTTTAAATCAGTTAACCAAGTAACAAGTTTGAACATGAATACCAAGTCAATAATCAAGTGTCTTTCTTCTAGGCTTATATATTGGAATGCATAAAGGTAGTCTAAAGGCATTCTTAGCTAAACGCAGTCTGGACTACGTTTAACAAAACTAGCCTCAGACCATAGAGTTCTGACCGGGCCCGTCGCGGGTTTTAAATAAATAAACCCAATAAATTTATAAAAATAGACTAGCTGGGTCTAGACCTAGTCTCCCAAGACTGACGTTAATCGGTATTCTAAAAGGTAGTCTTAGTTGAGTCTTGAAAATTACACTGAAATATTGTTTCTAATAGTTTCTACAGTCATAAAAACTTTTTTCAAACTGTTGGGTGCACGCCGATACGTTCAAGCTTTGTAAATAAACATTTATTAGTATAGCAATGATGATTTTGCAACAAAAATTTTTTGTACAATATTGAGTAATAAGACGAAGGCTAACACATCCTAAACCATAACTATTGCTACCGATAGCTTGATTTTGTAATTTTTCGTGGTTATCTCATTTCACTAAAACCTTGTTGAAACTGGTTAAAAAGATTGAGAAAATGGACATGATCTTTGACAACACACATCAGGCTTTAGTTTTTTAACAAAATTGCAATAAGTGCTGAAATAAGGCTTAGACTAGCCTTAGACTAGCTGAAGAGCATTTTTCAAGTTTGAATGGAAAACCAAGACTAACCTAAGGCTGCCGTTCTTTATGCATACCGATTAGTATTTTTACGAAAAATTTTAACGAAAAATTCTACACGTATTACATACGAATCCCAACTGGTGTTCTGACACGTTAGTCTTGAAAGTGCTAGTCTAAGGGCTTAGACATAGTCTGGACTGAGTCTCCGGAGACTGCCTTTCTGCATTCCACCTATAATATTGAGTGAACGTATCCGGTCAGCATAACATAAGTGCGCTTAAGCCTGGAATTCTCAAAGTGAAAGATCTTTGGACCCTTTCTATCTTGTTAATGTCTTTTTACGCGGCCCCCTTATGGGGCCGCGTTTATACTATATTCAGAATTTAAAGGTCCTATGTATTTTCGGGTAGGTCGGATTTCCTACGTTAAATTACATTGGATAGGCAGGTAGATCAGTCTTGCTCACATGCAGTAGCGTAGCCAGGATTTTGCTGAGGGGGGGGGCAGATATAATATATAGATATATAATATGGTCTGAGCCTGGGGGCGGCAGCCCCCAGAAGCTAGCGCTTTTTAAAATTTTGAAATAAGATTTGCATTGAAAACTTAATTTCAAGCCACACTTGGCCAAGAAAGTAGAATGATCGCGGGGGTTTGGGGGCGGCAGCCCCCAGAAGCTAGCGCTTTTTTAAAATTTTGAAATAAGATTTGCATTGAAAACTTAATTTCAAGCCACACTTGGCCAAGAAAGTAAAATGATCGCGGGGGTCTGGGGGCGGCAGCCACCAGAAGCTAGCGCTTTTTTAAAATTTTGAAATAAAATTTGCATTGAAAACTTAATTTCAAGCCAGACTTAGCCAAGTTAGTAGAATGATCGCGAGGGTCGGCAGCCCCCAGAAGCTAACGCTTTTTTAAATTTTTTAAATAAAATTTGCATTGAAAACGTAATTTCATGCCGCACTTGGCCAAGAAAGTAAAATGATCGCGGGGTCTGGGGGCGGCAGCCCCCAGAAGCTAGCGTTTTTTGAAATTTTGAAATAAAATTTGCATTGAAAACTCAATTTCAAGCCACACTTGGCCAAGAAAGTAGAACGATCGCGGGGGTCTGGGGGCGGCAGCCCCCAGGGGCCGTATTCTCAAAATTGCCTGCAGGTAAAGTAAGGCTAGCTTTACCCACAGGTAAGGTGAAGGTAAAGTTAAATCTGTTGGTAAAGGTAAAGTTAAAATTGAAAACAAGGTTAACGTCGACGGTTGAGGTTAAACATTTGCACAATACATCAACTTTAGCTGCGAAACAAGATAAAGCACTTTTCTGGACCTAATCCTAAGGATAACCTTAGCAATCACATTGGCTGTAAGCATTGTTTGAGAATACGACTTTACCTCCACTTTACCTGTGGGTAAAGTTAGCCTAACTTTACCTACAGGTAATTTTGAGATTACGGCCCCAGAAGCTAGCGCTTTTTTAAAATTTTGAAATAAGATTTGCATTGAAAACTTAATTTTAAGCCACACTTGGTCAAGAAAGTAAAATAATCGCGGGGTCTGGGGGCGGCAGCCCCCAGAAGCTAGCGCTTTTTTAAAGTTTTGAATTAAAATTTGCAGTGAAAAAGCTATTTCAGCAACAGTTTCTATTTTTTCCTAATCCTAATGCATATTATGCCATTTTGTCAATCCCGACTGCAAAAACTTACACGCATACATGTAGTGGGGGGGGGGATGGGGGGGCAGAGGGAGGGGTCCTGTCAGGGGGGAAAAATCGGTGTTTTTTGGTCAAAAAAGGTAAAAATGCGCCATTTGGGGACGGAGGGGGCTCAAAAATGAGTTGACGCAGGGGAGGGGGGTCCCACCAAGCGGGGGAGGGGTACCCAAAATTTCGGTGCTGTTACGTGTATGCTTACTCGTATATACATATACAGCATATGTATATACATATATACAACTATCAAAAAATAATACTTTTAAATTTTCAAAAAATAGAGCTCAGAAACCAAAATCAGATGTATCGGAAATTTTGGCTGGCGAGGCATTTAAAACCAAAGACCTGTAAGACCGTCACATCAGCAAGCGTAGCGAACGAACTGCTGCATAAGTACTAAGTAGGTGCTGCATAATGCTCTCACACATACAAGGTTTTAATAATAAGAGATCATAACAAGGAACCGAATAAACTACGTAGTTGCAGGGGACTGGGGGAGGCAGCCCCCAGAAAAAGTTAAGAAATTTTTTAAATTTTAGGCAAAATTTGGTCAATTGGAGGCGTATATATATATATTGGAAATTTTTGAAATTTTTTCATGATTTGGACAAAAGGGGGGTTCGGCCCTTGGCTCCCAGGGGGGGGCAAAAACGCTGAGGGGGGGGCAAAATCGCTGAGGGGGGGCCCGGGCCCCCTGGTGGCCCCCCCCTGGCTACGCCATTGCTCACAGGATACGGAAAGATGAAGGACAGCCACTGTAACGACGCAGAACGCAAACGTTGGCATCCGGTAGGGTGTCGAACCCCCGAACTTCTGACTGGAGATCAGGGCCCGATTTATCGAAGCAAAATGT
The DNA here is from genome assembly GCA_030248245.1 of Trissonchulus sp. WLG1_4. Lineage (NCBI taxonomy): Eukaryota > Metazoa > Nematoda > Enoplea > Enoplida > Ironidae > Trissonchulus > Trissonchulus sp. WLG1_4. The sequence continues at coordinate 2,215 of JASANF010003177.1, read as the reverse complement.
GAGACCCGACCCGACCCGTTTGATCTCTGACCCGACCCGACCCGTATCCGTTTTTCAGTGAAAAAATTTTTCCCGTTCGGGTCTCAAAAATATATGCTTCAGATCACGTATATGCTCAAAAAGTGCGAAGAAAGTTTTAGTAAAACTGACATAAGCTTGTTCATTTGAAAAACTAGCCGCAAAAATATTTTGGATCAAGTGCAGTTGGGGGGGGATAGTGGACCTATTTTTTGGAGTAGAGCACCTTGAGGGAAGCATTTTTTGTTATAGAACCCCTATCCACAAATTTGGATTTTCTGAGCTATGACCCCTTAAAAATTGCATTTTCAGTGTTTTTGGAAGTGAACGTAGGCTAAAGTTCGAAGCCAAAATTGGCTATAATCTTTGTTTTTGGATAGTTTTGAGTGCGTTATGATGTTTTAAGGGGGCGCTCCGGGAATCAAGGATTTGGGCCGTATTTTTTAAAAACAGCCAAAATGACATATCATTCTTGAAGGAAAGTTGCCCAAAATACTATTTCTGATGTTTCGACGTGCATATCTCCATAGCAAAAAAATTGGAAAAAATTGGACAATTTACTGATTTTATTCGTCTTTTACACAGATTCAGCAAGTAAGCCAGTGCATCAACACTTTTTGAGGTTTTGCAAACAGACGATACGTAGATTTTATTAGTCGTAATGAAAAATTAAAACAATTTTATTGCGTTCTGTGCAAAAAAAATTGCGCAAGAAACCATTTTCAGAAGCAGCAGACTCAAATATAGGCTGTGTGAATACAAAACCAATTTTTCGGCATTCGATTATAAAATGCTGGTAAGATATTTTCCTACAAAATTTTGCACAATTATAGCCTTAGCCTCTGCGCAGTTGAACAATTTTTTAGTTTTTTAAAATAAAGCTTAGAAATTTTTTTATATGAATTTTATTGCTCAGAGTTCGACTTCGAAAATACATAATGACAGTTTTTATTCAAACCTGACATAAATGTTAAAAACTAAAATAATGTTCAACTAGAGAAGCACAAAAGCTAAATTTTGGTATAGAAAGTGTGACTATACGCAAAGTATAAGCAGAGTTATCGTTTGCCGAAAATTCACTCACGTTTGGTGCTCTGGGAGGCACGTGACATGATCACGTGATTTCAAATTTTACCTCCAGTGTTCTTTTGTGCCATAGTACAGATATGTATAATAAGGTTTGACATTTGAAAATTATTTTGCCAATTTTCGATGTAACCCCCGATTCCCGGAGCGCCCCCTTAAGGGGGCGCTCCGGGAATCGGGGGTTACATCTAAAATTGGCAAAAAAATTGGCAAATGTCAAACTTTACTATAAATATATGTATTATGGCACAAAAGAACACTGGAGGCAAAATTTCAAATCACATGATCATGTCACGTGACTCCCAGAGCACCAAACGTGAGTGAATTTTCGGCAAACGATAACTCTGCTTATACTTTGCGTATTGTCACACTTTATATACCAAAATGTAGCTTATGTGCTTCTCTAGTTGAACATTATTTTGGTTTAACACTGACGTCAGGTTTGGATAAAAAGTGTCATTATGTGTTTTCGAAGTCGAACTCAGAGCAATAAAATTCATATAAAAAAATTTCTAAGCTTTACTTCAAAAAACTAAAAGATTGTTCAACTGCGCAGAGCCTAAGGCTATAATTGTGCAAAATTTTGTAGAAAAATATCTTACCAGCATTTTATAATCGAATGCCGAAAAATTGGTTTTGTATTTACACAGCCTATATTTGAGTCTGCTGCTTCTGAAAATGGTTTCTTGTGCGATTTTTTTGCACAGAACGCAATAAAATTGTTTTAATTTTTCATTACGTCTAATAAAATCTACGTATCGTCTGTTTGCAAAACCTCAAAAAGCGTTGATGCACTGGCTTACTTGCTGAATTTGTCTAAAAGTCGAATAAAATCAGTAAATTGTCCAATTTTTTCCAAATTTTTTGCTATTGTGGCGAGATATCGTTGATATACGTACTGTCTACATACGTACGTATTACAGTTTACAGTCTCGCCTAATTTGCATATCTGGGCTGCACCTCTCTGCCCAGATTGCTGCCAGCCTGCCTAGTCAGTTCGGCTCTTGTTCTTCTGTGCGGCCAGTCGGCTATAGTTTATTTCGGTATTGCGTGCATTGTGTTGCTGCGTTGTGCAGTAAACCCATTCGTGTGCTCTTGGTCTACGGCAGTG
>JASANF010003174.1:0-23470 GCA_030248245.1 Trissonchulus sp. WLG1_4 | reverse complement strand
TATTGAACGCGGCCATAACCGCCAATTAGAGACAACGTTTTGGCAAGAGTAAAACATTTTGAAGATTGTCATTTTGGACGAAAGGCTCTTGCTTCTATTCAGTTTTATGTGTCTGCAGTGGCCAGTGCGTATGTAATGCACTGAAGCTTCAGAACTGTAAACCTACTATTAAAATTCAGTAAACTAAATTTCAATGAATTTAGTTAATTATATATAGTTTATTAAAGATATTACGCTAGCTGCAGACTGGCCAGTTTATCTAGTCACCGATCTTGTTCAAGCCAAACTGTAGTGGCAACAGATAATAAAAAAACATATAGGTATGTAATATGTGCCCAGCCAGGGTCGTTGGTTGAATGTTGTCAAATTCATACGTAGAATTCTATTTAGTTTTAGTTTATGTAAAGCTCTATTTGTTTTTTGTGTTTTTAATAGACTGCTTAGTGCTTGCTGAGTCGCTTCAGAGTATTTTTACCTTTCAGTAGACTCTGCATTACATCTACTACTTCTGAACGGCCGGCTTGGCTCAGTTGGTAGAGCGTCCGACTCTTAATCGGAAGGTAGGTGGTTCGAGCCCACTCCGGCAGTCACTGTTTGAAAATTCCATACTGCTCTTCTGCACTGCTGGCAGTCAGGCACCACAGAATACGGTAGCTGATCGACCTACCTGTCTTTCCAGTGTTAATAAACACTGGAAATTTGACCTACCCAAAATTACATAGGAAATCGAGAATCTGAATATAGTATATACGCGGCCCCTGGGCCGCGTAAAAACACCCAACCAATTTGGCTGAAATATGGCCAGCATGTAGCCGTCTCTTATGCAAGTACACACACCAACTTAAAACAGATTTGCTTGCATAAATTTTTAGTTATAAAAAACTGAAATTCCGCATTGTGGTGTGTGAGTTCTATTCTAAGGTGCCAAACCCCCATTATTGCAAGGATCATGCGGCTGTTATTTGTGTGGTTTTCTTTAAGAACTAAATATGAGACATTAGCTCAGGCAGGTGTTTTGTAATCTATAGTTTTGAAGTCTAGTCTGTAATTTTTGACTCAATTTCATAATTTTTGGCTTCGGTAGTCAAATTAGAGTTTACCTTGTACTTTGAAGCTTTATTTTTGCAATTTTTAAAAAAACTTGAATTATTAAGTTGAAATTGATGATGGATCAAATTGACCCATGTTATGCGTTAACGTCAGTAAAATATGTTATGCATTTAAGGGTTAAAAGCTTATGCACAATATCAGAAGCACAAAATACATGTAGCTAGCACCACAGGTTGGTATGCACTCAGGACTTACTATGACACTAATATTAGACACAAGTTTAACACGTAAGATGATCATACATATTATTCAGCATTATTCAGTTATAAATCAATTTATTAGCATCAGCACAACAGGATTCAGCCAATTAAGACTATTAAGAACTGATAAAGGAATTATTATAGTGGTAACTTGTTATGGTTGATGGTCGCTTGTCAGGACAGTCGGTAACCCCCCACAGGACTTGTGGTTAGACAAATGAGGTAACATTTTAACTACCCAGCTCTGGATCGGCAATATAATTGAGCGATCCTCATTATCATTATATTCAGACTTACTTTAAAGGAACCCAAGCGATTATCTGATACCTAACGGTAATAGTCCACAGTCAATAACTTTCATCGAAAAGTACACATCGAAACTGGGAAATTTCAAGAACAGTGATTTATTAGCCAAAAAAGGTGCTAATTTAAGACATGCTGAGATGCAATTCAAAAGTAAGAGTCACAACATCGTAACGTTGAGTTCAGAATTCACATAAAAATTTCACTTTCGTTTGCAACATTGCCACGAAAAATATCGTATAAAATTTTACGACTGAAAAAATTTGTCTCTACAAAACGCAGCACGGCAGGAAAACACGTGCTAACTCAATTTAAGATTGTTAAATTTGCCTTAAATATAGGGTTATAAGTTTTACGAGGGTTGACCCAAGTCATAAACGGGTTGACGGTCGTAAAAAAACTGTAAATGTGAATAGGAGACGGTACACCCTGCATGCAGAGGGTATCGTGTGATATTGAAAGGTGTGGTCATAAATTATGTCAGAGTATGTATAGAACATAGAACCAATAGGTAATCATCAGTAGAAATAGCTCTTTCGAACTTCGAAAAGATTTCAGGTATTAAATATGCTTGTAATCGCAAAAGCATTTGAGTCAAGCAGTATTCTGAAGTTTACGAAATAAAATAGTCTGAACAAACCGCTGAAGTGAAAATACAATATATACACCGATGACATATCTGAGACAAGAACATTAAACTCATTGGGGCAAACAAGCGACAGATAATTTGCTGTTATAAAATCCACGAATTAGAACATAAATTAGGAACATGCCATCAATGTAGACAAAAAGTCTAAAACCCGACTAAAAGTTGTTCTTTTCCAAAAATGTCTGTAAATCAGTCTCAGTTAAAGTGTACAAAGTTACACTCTATAAACTAGAGGTATGCTAATTCAATAAAAATATTCAATATACCTAATTCAATATGGAAAATTATTATTTGTACCTGCCAAAGTACTTACATTTACCTCCCTCATTAATATTAGAAAGTACTTGCAAATTCCTCCCTAGTGACCTTTGTGTGACCTTTGTTAGCCTGTACTCAATTGACGTACAAGGCTGATTATGTGTCCACACCTGGGTTTTTTTTTCGCTGGCAAATTTTCGTAATTTTGCGAAAGGCTTGAAACTTTTTTCGCAAAATCAAATTTTTTTCGCAGACTTACTTTTGTTACTTAATGCGAAAGACTTTACATCTAAATGTTAATAAAACATTATTCCGCCTATGCAGAATTAAGACTGACGCAATTTTTACCCTTTTGGCCAAAAAGCAAGGATTTCGACATTTTTATTTCAGCCGTCCTGAAAATTTTGTGCAATTTTTCACGATTTTCACAATCGATGCTAAGCCGTAAAGACATTTCAGAAGACCCGGCCAATGACCAAGTTAGATCTGAAAAGGCTAACAGTTTGAAATATTTCTGAATTAGGTCACCTTCGAGTCTTCGACCCCTATTATACTGTCTATTATTGTTACAAGCAGTCGGGGTGATGATACATGGAAGAAAATGTGTCCCATTTACAGTCACTACACGAGTTGCACGAGTTTGGGCCTAGGAGGGCAGAAAAAGTCGGAGGAATTTTCAATTTTTAGACCAAATTTGGTCAATTGGGGACGTATCGGAAACGTTTTCTGACTAACCCACAAAAATCAGTAAATAGACCTTACGAGCTCACCTCCACTGCGTCAAAATTTTTTTGCAATTTTGCGAAAAGGTTTGTAAATTTTTCGCAATCATCAATTTTTTCCGCAATTGCGAACGTTTTTGCGTAAAAAAAACCCAGGTCCACACAATATTGTTAAAATTACAATAAAAGAAATGAAGAAATGTCAAACAACGAGACTCAAGTGTTACCACGAACGAAAACATTGATTACTCGAATTCTCAATTGAACCACCGTTTGAAGATCAAAGTATTACTATGCCCCCTGTTTTTGTCTGATATGTTGTGTGATGACGGCGTACTTTCATTCACTCGACTTTCATATGCTCGAGAAAAATGTAATAAATTTCCAAAACAGCCAATATATACATTAGTTACAATTGCATAGTTTGAATTATGTCAAATTCAGCATTAAATTTATTATTTAAATTTAATTTTAGATAAAATAATTCTAATTCATATTAATACTAAGATAAATTACTCTTACATTTACTCTAATTACATTACAAGTACTCTGTAATATTAGTGAGGGAGGTAAATAGAAGTAATTTGGCAGGTACGAAAAATTACTATCCATTCATTATTATTATTTAATATGGCATAAATAGTTTTATTAATAATTAATCAAATAAAAACAGATTGAATCAATTGACTTTGATAACTTTTAACTATATTGAAGTCATCGTACATATGTACAAGTAGTTTCGATACAACATATAGTTTCGTTAAGTTTGGCAAACCAACTCAGGATTCAGGCGTTAAACTGTTGCCCCTTCCAAAAATTTACATCTAAGCTTTTCTTCTCATTTTTATCGCTAGTTACACTAATCTGGTTAGTCTAACCAACTTATAAAAATAATAATGTTTATGCATTTCTTTCTACTCCAGGACCTTATACAAATTTTACTTAAAATTGTAGTTAAAATCATATATATATATATTAAAGTCTGACCAGAAATTGCTGAACCCTGAGACAAAACAGGTGGCGTGATTTTCGTGACTACTCGCTGTACTCTTGATGCTTGCATTTCGTTCTTTTCGTAATGAAATCGCGTGTTTCCTTTTGTCTCAAGGTCCAGGATTGTTTGGTAAGACTTCAGTTTCAACGCACAGAAAATTTCCACTACATACATATAAAATAAGGCACAATAAGCAATCATGAAAAACTGAAAACAGACCAAAAGACGTTGATTTAAAAACTCATCTTGCAAAAAAACCTATGTATAAAATGTATAAAACGTATAAAAAAAGCAGAGAACGTGTAGGCGCAGATAAAATACAACAATTTTTTTGGATTTGACTTAGGAAAAGCAAGCTATGAAATCGATCCATACAATTCTTTCCCGAAAGTGTAACACAAGTCTTGCACAGTATAAACTGCCCACACATACTTAGACCTATACCTATGTATACATGTATATACGGTATATACAATTCCCAATTCTAGCGTAGAACAGACAGGTAAGGTGAATACACAAGGCGAGACATAATATTGAAATTGACAAACAACAAACTGACCGACAAAATGACCGGGGGCCATTGGAAATTAGTGAAAATAAATGGATGTCGCACAGAGTGGTGTCACCTGCACCTCAGACACCGACGCTGCACTACAGTACGCTACTACAGTCCGCGAACAGTGCGGGGGGTCTAAGAAAGCCACAGTCTTAGGGACACTTTAGAAAATTTGGATCACTTTTGACGACATGGTTTATTTTACCGGTTCCTTAAATTTGAATGCATTTTTCTCATTAAGAATTTATCAAAATATAATACCCAAACGGCACTGGTTATAATATAAACTGTGAATTTTAATGCATTTTTTCTGATGTAGATTGCAAAATATAGGTATACTCAAGCGGCACTGTTGCCAGTATGTAACTGCAACGTTGGAATAATGCCAGAACGTCAGTTTAATAAGGGCATCGTCAGGTCAAGGGCCACTTCATTCCTGTACAGATCGAGGCCTTCTACAAAAATCATCTCAGTAAACCTTAGCCAATGACCATAGTAAACAGAAGATACATATATAGCTTTAGGGTCTTATCCAAAATCGGATTTATCGGATTAGATTTAACTTTATTTTGTCCATAACGCAGCGTCAAGTGCCCCTAATTGGCTGAAACTTGGCAGACTTATAGATAATCTATATGAGACGTGTAAGGCAAATTTTCAGCCGAATATTTTTATTTTCTGCTGTGTTATTTGCAAAATTGATTTAAATCTAATCCGTTAAATCCAATTTTGGATAAGGCCCTAAGTGTTAATGCTCTCACCAAGAGTACCTAAAAAGTGCTGAAGAATTCTATTTGTTCAATCAGGTTTCTGCAAATCTAGCCTGCCAAGTGTTAGGTCCGGTTCACACAGTAATAGTAATAGTCAGTAATTTTACTGCATACTTTTTACTTCACTCACACAGCCTTAAATACATAAAGTTGCTTTTTCCTTTTTCCTTAAGCTCGCTTCTGATTAGTCATCTGCATGTTTAATGAAACTTGAGCGTGACGAACTAGTGAAAATGACGAGCAGATCTGCCTGCGTTAGAACACAGACAGGCTGAAGATTGTCTCACTTTTCTTCAGGATATACCGAGACACTATTATGTACTCTTCCTATTATATACCTATTTCTAGACACAAAGTCAGAACACAAGAAACCAATGTACGCAAAACTTGATTTACTCACTACACATTTAACGTACGCTGAAACATACAGTTATGGTCAAACGCACAAACATAGACTCAAAGATAGTCCACTCACACATCCGGCACGAGCACAATCAACTATTTCGATAGCTTACAATAAAATAGCTAAATCTATCTAAACTATTGCTCATATCATAAATACAAAGGAATGAACTTTTACGAAACTTGCACTTTTTAACACACTGCTTCTTTCAGTCTTCCCTTTAAGCTGGATACAAATTGAAAAATCTAGCAGCACAATTTTTCAAGTTCATAACTTGACTCCATATATATTAAAAAATCAATTGTGACCCTAAGGTACAAAGTACCGTAGCAACAAAAAATAACATATCACAGCTACGTTACGATAATAATAAATAAAAATATAAACATTAATTATAAAATAAAGTTTAACGCAAAAATGCACCGTAACACATAGCATGCTTATGGGCATATATCGTACATATTCACAGAAAATACATTATTTACAACAACCCAAACAGTTTTACCAAAACACAAACCAGTGCCAAATTATGGAACTAACTTACTCTCCATTTTCTAAAAGTTTTCATAAATAAAGGTGTCTCCTAGTTACAAATCAAACTTACATAGTGCATAAGAAACTAAAAACAGTAACGATTAAAAAATAAATTTTACGATAAAAATATATTACAGATATAAAATACAAACAATCACTACAGTAGCATTACCTAAAAAATAGTAAATCCACTAATTTGACCTGTACAGACGTGAAAAACCGTCGATTTTACCACACAAATGAAACTACCAATATGGTTATTGTTAACGAATAAAAAACCCAATTTATAACATGAGTTATAACCATAAACCTGACAATAATATTAAATTCATACGACACCCCAAGTGAGCTAGACTTTTCCTGATATAAAAATCAAATTGCTACAAATCAGAGAAGTTAATAAGCAAAAACAAAAACATTCACACTAAATCTATATAAATAGAAACTGGAATAAAGTCATACATGTAGTTGAGGGGGATGGGGGGGAAGACCCCCCCCCCCAAATTCGGTCCCGGGGGAGGGAGCGAGGGTCCCGCCAGGGGAAAAAGAGGCGGGAGGGTCCCGGCGGGAGTAAAATTTTGGCCAAAATTTGAAAAAATCGGCATTTTTTGTGAAATTTAAGCGATTTTTACAAAAATTTCGCCAAAAATTGTCAAAATCGGTGTTTTTTGGTCAAAAACGGTAAAAATTGCGTCATTTCTGGGACGGGGGTCAAAAATGAGCTGACGCAGTGGAGGGGGGTCCCACCAAGGGGGGGTACCCAAAATTTTGGTGTTGATGAATCAAGTCGATGTGATTTAAATAATATTCACTGTCGAGCGTCCACTGACAATCTCATTTTAGGTTTGACTTGCAAGCAGACCTCATCTAATTACCTCTCGAAAAATCTATCAAAAAAAGTCGACAATGTCAAAAAACACACTATCACATACAAAATGCATACAACAAAACAACTATGTAGTATGTAGTATGTACTAACCTTTACTACACTATAACGCACTTGACTCACATCTAAATCATGTTATGCTAGCTTGATCAATTTTATAAAAACTCAGGGCCTTATCCAAACTTGGATTTAACGGATTAGATTTAAAATAATTTTGTTGATAGCGCAGCACAAAATGAAAACAGCCGGCTTAAATTTTGCCCCACATGGCTCACATACAGTACCTCGGTGTGTGCCAAGTTTCAATAAATTACGTTTAACTGACGCTGCGTTATTAACGAAATAAAGTTAAATCTAATCCGATAAATCCAATTTTGGAAAAGACCGTCAGATAATTTGGTCAAGTCCGTGATAAAAACAACAAAATACAAAATTAAATTCTATCAGCTACGAGCACACAGTGCAAATGTCTAATAATTGCTAACATTAAGAACAATAACAAATTGGTATACACAGTTCACTCAGGCTTAGTTCAAACAATGTACATAATAGCGTCTCACTCTATATAGAAGAAGAGTGAGACACTCTCCAGTCTCCAGCCTGCCTGTGTTCTAGCATAGGCAGATGCCCTGGTCATTTTCAGGCTACATGTTGACATTCTGTGCAACATGTGACTGGCCAATCAGGGCCCGATTTATCGAAACAGCAAATGTTCGTCGCTGAAAATGTTCGTCGTTGAAAAAGCAAATGTTCGTCGTTGAAAAACAAATGTTCGTCGTTGAAAAACAAATGTTCGTCGTTGAAAGTTCGTCGTTTAAATTGTTCGTCGTTGAAAAATTTTTCAACGACGAGCTTTGGTTTTTTAGAACATTATTATGTTCTAAAAGACAAAAGCTCGTCGTTGAAAAAATTTTCAACGACGAACATTTCAACGGAGCTCAAGATATCCGTTGAAATGTTCGCCGTTGAAAATTTTTCAACGACGAACATTTGTTTTTCAACGACGAACATTTGTTTTTCAAAGAACGAACGTTTGTTTTTCAACGACGAACATTTGTTTTTTCAACGACGAACATTTTCAACGACGAACATTTGCCTTTTCAACGACGAACATTTATTTTTCAACGACGAACATTTGTTTTTCAACGACGAACATTTGTCCTATAATTACATGTTATGTTCGCCGTTGAAAATGTTTCGATCAATCCAAAATTTTCAACGACGAACATTTTCAACGACGAACATTTTGCTTCGATAAATCGGGCCCAGGGCGTAGATTCTCTGCGTAAGGGGGGGGGGGGCTGGTTTTTTTTTTTTTTTTTTTTTTTTTATTAATGTGGATTGTAATTGTTGTGTCTTCACACTTTAGTATATAATCGCTGATGCGTTGATAAGCATTAAGATTGGGTTAAAAACTTAATAACTCATTATTTATTCATAGTCTGCTTGCAAAAACATTAAAAAAGGTTTGCAAATACCTTTGGAAATATTTTGGCAAACTTTCAGCGAAATTGATTGAGAAACTTTTGAGATATAAACTTTTCTCAATTTCTCAAAAGTTTCTCAATGAGTTTCGCTGAAAGTTTGCCAAAATATTTCCAAAGGTATTTGCAAACCTTTTTTAATGTTTTTGCAAGCAGACTACAAATAAATAATGAGTTAACCTTTTATAACTATCCCGTTTTATGATTGGAGCACGTGCACAGGCGTCTGGCCAATCAGAGAATAGGAGCTCGCTTCTGATTGGCCAGCCACATGCTGCATAAAATGTCAACATGCAGCCTGAAAATGACCAGCGCATCTGCCTTAGCTAGAACACAGGCAAGCTGGAAAGTGTCTCACACTTCTTCTATATAGAGTGAGACGCTATTATGTACTCTTGGTTCAAACACAACAAAATTATAAATGTTCACAATACTTTTCAACAGCAGCCAACAAACCACTATCATGCACTACTGACAATGAGATGTGTTGGTGTCAATTTGGGCACTATCGCCATCTGAAGCTGGGTGGCCAGTTGATTGGGTACCGTAGTGCAAGCAGTTACTTAGTGCAAGCCTGTCAATTAAATTTAATCCTCGGTTGGCTAGAGGGTACGTTGCTTGGCCTCTATTAATTGTTTGTAAATTAATCGAAACGTATTTATATAGTACGTATTGTTTTCGGTTTACTTGTCTTCATCGTCACGCTGATTTTGGTTATTGGTTAAAAATCCTACATACCGTACATGACTTTCAACACTAATCTGCCGAAATTCTAACTTTAAGGTGGCAGGCTTCCACTACGAAACTGTGCTTGCACACAGAACCTGACGGGCTTGCACTACGAAACACAACCAACCAGCTGTTCTAGTTCATAAAAAAAACCCAAAAACAAAATTTGAAAAATGCTTCAACAAAACATTGCATTTTACAGAAATATACAGCTATAGTCTTGGAATTCACTAACAGCTAATGACTACCCACTCGCAGATCTTTAATTACAGTTGATTGCTGATTGCTGAAAACTATTTACAATACAATTCAGAAAGTTGTTAGTTTAAATGTGACAAAACACGTATATATGCTAAAAGCTAAATGAAAAATCCCATAATACAAATCCTAAAATTACATTTTTACATTTATTAAAAATTTTACTTTAATTTTTGACGGCATTATCGGTCGATTTCCACGAACGATGGTCGTCTTTTAAAGAAAACAGTCCAAACTGAATTCTTTCCAAAAGAATATTATAGTACATTTTACAACAGCCTTCAGTGTTTCAGTCATTAGCTGTGAACATTAAGTAGCTTTCGTACACGTATAAAATATCTAAGCATAGCAGAAGTTACATTAAAATATAACTACACTAAAACTGGTTTCAAAAGTTTTGAAAGTAAGGTTATATTTCAAAAATCACTAAAAAAATGTACAAAAAGCTAAAATATTTTAAATATTCAAATATTAAAATCGCTAATTTACTTAAACCAATATAATAAAATGGGGATCCCTGCAAAACACCTAAACATAAAATACAAAGAACCGATAAGAAAAAGTATTTTTCTCACAAAAGATAAACATTCACAGTTCAGTAAAACCAATATAATATATATACTAAAAATTTTGTGTTTTTATTTAAATTGACAAACGCAAATCTTGTGACTTAATTTTATATTGTAGATGTCTAAAAAAATAATATGCAAAGCACTTTAATGAAAAGATAATGAGGAAAAACAACAACATACTGACATAAAATGATTAGAAACATGGTATTAAAAACAACTTCGATAAATCCAACGCAAAACGATAAACCAACATGGTTAAACTTTTTTTACTTAAAGTACCCGCGGGCTTTAAATCGTTTCATTAAAGCAGTTACTACAAAAATATAAATACTGATGTCGTCAGCACAGTAAAAATGAAATTATTTTTGAAATGAAAAGTAGTATTATCTTAAAATTCAAACAGTCATAACATGCTAAGTCCAGCTTTAAGCATTCAGAAGACCAGCTTATAATAAAATCAGCAACCCTACTTACAAACATTGTTAGCAGATTATGATCAACCAAGATGCCAAATTTGCAAACAATAAATCAAACATACCAGAACAAGTTTAATACGTTAACTTGAGTTATGATTAAATAGTACTTATCATTTTTACTATTTACTTTTACTAAATCACAGTATAGACTACCAAATCCATTAAAAGACATTGGCAGAATCTTGTCAAAACTGACAGAACATTTTTAACTGACTGACGAAATTAGAGTAACTAGTTGTCGTGCCAGAAACACATAATGATCGAAACAAAACAAGCTACACGAAAGTAACTACCATAAACATGAAGACAGTGAAAAAGTAAGTTAATCTACTCCAATTACATCTTCTTAAAAACAGGGCCAACAAAAAAATAATAATATTTAGCAATCCGTCGGTTGGTCCGATCTCTCACATTTTTTATATCAAGTTTATATTATTTCCATAAGTTTTGTGTATTTTTCACTACCTTTACTTTCCTTAAATCAAAACAAAAAAACGGTAATCTAACCAACCAAGACCACAGAATACAACAGAGTCAGTGACTTCCCCCCAGCGCCCCGTCCACCTCGTAGACCACATAAGTGACCATGTCCCGCACCAGCGTCCGCACCAAGGGGTCCGCCTCCGCCTGCTCGCGTCCCCTACAGTCCGCCAAGTCCGCCAGGCCCACCGCATACTCACAATAGACGACCATGTCTTTCACGGTGCTCAGCACGTCGGCCTCCACAGATGACGCGTCACACACACTGTCCAGGGACGCGTCATGCAAGCCGGTTGGCCAAGATGACGCGTCCGGTAGGAAATTGGACGCGTCCGGTGTACATTTTAACGACACGTCAGATTTACGCTTAATCGCCTCTGCTGTAAGCAGACTGCTCTGTGACGCGTCATGCATGTCGGTTGACCAAGATGACGCGTCCGATCGGAAAGATGACGCGTCAGACTCACACTTAGTCGCCTCCGCTGTAAGACAAACAGGTGCGCAAGTGGACGACACTAATGACGTTATGCTATCATTTTCACACCCTGGGATGTCGTCAAATTTAGCTTCAAAAAAGTCGGGATCAAAATAATCAAAATTATCGGAACCGTCCAAATATTCATCATCACAAACGTCGTCGTCATACATGACAATCTTCTTAACAATCTCACCAATTTTGGCTTCAAAATCAGCCATCGACAAAGGTTGCGCTTGGGATGGTGACGCAGTCAGTAAAGAACTAGCAAAATTATCCGACGAGTCATTAAAATAGTCAGTATCCTGCATGGGCGTCGGAGGGACGGAATTGACTGCTTTACAGGCCAAAACGGACTCGGAACCAAAGTCGGAATTGTTCGCACTGGAATTAGAGTCATTTACGGACGCAGCAATAATACTTCCAAACTCATTTGAGTCAACAGTAGGGGCGAAATTTGATGACGAGCTCTTAGTATGGCGTTCGGGACTGTCGCCACTCCCGCTGCTAGAAGAATCTCTACTTTCTCTGTAAGCAGACTTGCTATGGCTTGCGTCAACTCGGCTGATAGAAAAACTGCTTTTGCTATTCGTGTCCTTGGCGTCCGCACTGCTACGACTGTCAGTGGCCAGGGGACTAGAATCGTTGACAGCCGGCACCGGACTAACCAGAAACTTACGCTTGGACGGAGACATCACTTCTTTCACGTCTAGCGACAGCGGAATGTCATAGGGGGGACTTTTGACTGCCGAGGGGGGACTTTTGACGGTGTGGGGGACAGTTTCCACTTCCAGGGGCGGCGTCTTGACAATTTCAAATCGACGCCCTGAGGGTGATGAGAGGGTGCGCGATCCGGCACAGGGGGGGCTGCTGGGGTTGGTGAACGAAGCCAAACTGATGCTGGTCGGACGCCGCATAGCGGACAAGTCTGCCGAGCTGACCACAATGTCCGGGGGCGCCTCTGGGGGACTCAGGGGGTCAAGGGTCAGCGGCGAAGGGGTCAACTGATCCTGATCTTGATCGCCTAGCTCGCGACTGATGGCATCTAATATCAAATCGTTCACACTGTCAATCACCGCTGCATCAATCAGTCCAGTGTCCAGCTTTCCGGCTCCCGCAGTCGCTGCAGTGGCCGCGGCAGAAGTAGTGGTTGTGGTATCACAGGAAACCGGTTGCTCTTTTTGAACCGATCCAATCAAACCGGTTTCGGAATCTTGCTGCTGAAGTCTATTCAGTTCTTTCAAGCGCTCGGCATATTTTTCAATGGAATCCGAACAGGTGAGGGATAGTTCACGCCGTATGGCACCGGGAGACAGCAAACCACCAAACCCGGTGTTGCCGCTCTGTGATTCTTCCACAACCGGTATGTTGCCGGAACCGGTGGCTTCTTGACTCAGCTGCAGCTGGCTGGTCAGCGAATCAGCTAGCTGTGAAACTGCCTGATTGATTGGACTATTCTCCTCCGACGAGCCCACCAAAGTGTCCGGTGTTTCCGGATCCCGACCGGTACCAGTAGTTTGCTGTGAAGCCACTTCAACGGCATCCGCACCGCTTTCCGCTCCGGTTGCCGAGTTGGATGCCGCGGCTACGGCTGCAACCGCCTGCAACAACGCCTCGTTTCGCAACTTCTCCGCAAACAAATCCCGATTTCGCTGGCAAAAATCTTGTATTTCATTGAAAATTCGCTTGAACTGTTCTCCATAGTCGCGCACCTGAAAAATATCAAAAACAAATTAATATTTCCTCATATTATGAACAATACGCTGCTGTTCTATCTTGACCAATATTTGCTTTGAAATTGGACAGCACACAGAAACCCACAAAAGTTTCACAATTCAACTTCAACCTGAAGGCGAATCCGAAAAAGCGTCTGAAATTCATGTCAAAATGACTTCTCAGCTAACTAGCTAAACGTACAAAAGATTTTAACGATACAAAAGGCTGTTGAGGAAGGAGGTAGAGAAACAAGATAATTTCATTGAAAGCTACGCCAACAATTAGTGACGGTTCCCAGAATTGTTTGACATTAGGCTGAACGAAAAGGTACACGGCTGACGACTACGTTCTTCTTTCAGGTCCCCCCGAAAAGTCAGTAACCTTGGACGTGTTGGGAACGGTGCAGCTCTTGTCGAGGTTGAGGGCGGTGACGGTGGTGTTGAGCTTCATGGCCAGATGGATGGCCAGCAGTCCGGCCAGGCGGATGTCCGGGTTGTCTCGCAGGTCCACGCGCACCAGCACCGGGTTGTCCGCGATGCACTCCGCTATGGCTATCGCACCTAAACACGCACACACATTGCACACACATACACACACACACACTGCACACACACACATTGCACAAACTGTTAGCAGTTATTGGCAATCAGTTACCAAACAAGCAAATTACGATCCCGATCCCGAACTTCAATCCCATTCGATCACCAATTGTCATTATTAAACTTTATTCAAAATCGTTGTAATATGCGGAATAAGTATTTTACAAACTTGACAACTGATAACTCAGAAAGCAACTATTAAATTTCCTGACCTCATTACACCCAATCGAGTCATGTGGATAAAAAAACAAAATCAAAAAAACAAAAACATCTTGAAAATGCCAATATACTTATTAACGACCTATAGATTCAATTAGTGACTGCATTTTAAATACAATGCTTAGGCTCGATTCATACTTACAGCCGTATGTCCGTTCAGCCTGCAGAATGACGTCACTAGCAGCCTAGTGCAGTGGATCAGCCAGCGCATGTGACGTCATTATTTCGTTATTTTGTCAGCTGAACGGACATACGGCTGTAAGTATGAATGGACCCTTAGTGCACCTTGACAGTTGAGTCGTGTGGCCTGGAGCCCAAGCCTGAGCAGCGTGCGATTGCGGACCAGCGTCTCCTTGATCACGGCCACCCCCTCGCTGCCGATGGCGTTCGAGCCCAGATTCAGCGTCTGCAAACTCCGGTTGCCCGCCTGAAAAAAACTCACGCTTAGGGTATTAGTATATATATCAACTAAAGTCTGACCAGACATTACTGAACCCTGACACAAAACAGGTGGCGTGATTTTTGTGACTACTCGCCGTAAAAAAAGGTAAAGGTAACCCGCGGATAGATAACTATCCTTTGGCATGTCCGCCCTCGGGTGCGGTGCTCATCCCCGTTACAAAGCCCTGGAGCGTCAGGGGTGCCTCTTCAAGAGTGACTACATCCGTGGAGGCGGGGCTATCCCCTCAAGGCCTACACGGACCCCTGTTACCTTCCCACGTTATTGTGGTACCCATTTACCGACCAGGTGAAGATAGACTGCTGGGGGGGGAAAGGGGATGTCTTTTTTTTAGTTAAGTTAAAGGTAGGAGGGCCTTTCTTTAGTTTAAGTTAAGTTAAGTAGGGGGGGAGGGATTCTAATAAGTTAAGAGAGAGAAGGAAAGAAATCCTTATTTATATATTTTTTTTTAATACCTATTTATTAAGAGGGGGGGGGTTTTTTTGTTTGTTATAGATGCGATTTAGGGAGGCCCTTCTTTTTTGGAGTTAAAGTTAAAGTTAAAGTAAGACCCCTAACTTTTTTAATTTCAGTTAAAGTTAAAGTTTAACTTTTTTGCCCTAGTTGGCAGGAGCAACGTGGCCCTAATCTCTTGCTCAAGGAGATTACGTATAACCAAGTAGCTTGGATTTGATCCACCAACCTTCAGATTAGGAATCGAACACCCTAACCACTCGGCCACACTGGCCACTACTCGCCGTACTCGTGATGCTTGCATTTCGTTATTTTCGTAATGAAATCGCGTGTTTTCTTTTGTCTCAGGGTCCAACATTTTTGTGGTCAGAAGAGAAAGATCTTTAACTGCTCATCTTTTTGTAACTCACGTCAGCATACGAGGCTGCCCAACATTTTCTAAATGCGTTTTACTGAGTTACATTAGTGGCCAGATAACAGAGATGCCCCCAAACATGCATCCTGGGTTACCTTTCAACGCATCGGATAAATACATGGGCGTGAGGAGTCAGATAGGTGCTTCACCTCCACAGAATTGTTTGAAGGTGCTCACAAGCAGAAAATGGTGGCTCACAAAGCTAAAATCGACAGAGTTGCTCCGCACGCCCCCTCCCCCCCCCCTCCCCCCCCGGTGACTCACCCACCCTCTCCCAGAATATCTACCGCAGCCTGTCCTATAATGCAGAAGGTACCGTCTTACCAGTGCCTGAGCCACGTGATACATGCCGTGGGCGGTGAGCCTGTTGTTCCAAAGAATGAGGGTGCTGAGCGTCATGCTCTGTTGGCTGGCCTCGTGTCGCAGTCCATCGCAGATTGTCCCAAGCCCGCTGTCCTGAAACACACACACACACACACACACCATATGTTGTAGGGCAAACAGGCATTCAGACTGAGACACACACCACACACACACACACATCATACTTTGTACTGCAGAGCACACAGGCTCTATAGCTGTGTGAGTGTGTGACTCATATTTAGAGCCGTATATCCGTTCGTTTTACCGACTAAAATAGCGCTTGCTAGTTCACATCCATGGACAAACGGCTGCGGGGCAAACGGAAATAAGGCTGAATAGAGGAAGTATGAATCAAACAGCCGTTCTGCCGTGAATCAACCCTCAACTTTTCAGCGCTGTTTTTGCCAGTGAGCAAAATGGAAAGCACTACAGTCAAAATTTAAAATCTTCAAACCCGCCTTCATTCGATGTCCCATTCAAGTCCCCGACAGCTCACATTACTGTAATTTTACACACACTAATTTTCAACGTCAAAAATGCCTTAGGGAGCAGATAAACAAGCAGATAATGCGTAATTCAGATAAACAATTATAATTTAATATTGATGTATCAACATACAAAATCAGTTCGAGCATGAGGCTTGTACGTAACCGGTTTTGCAGGTAACCGTAACCGGTATACAAACTAGACTAAAACTATCTAAAGATTGTGAGTAATCCTCTTGATAAATCACAAACCAACTCTGCTGTACCGTTTGCATCTAAGAACTACAGTTACTGCCCAGCTTTGGCGCACTGTATTTCTCATGGACAAATGGAAAACACTAATTTATCTCTCGAAAGGAAGGTGACACGAACACTAACATAATCTCGCATCACGGCAAATGAGAGAAATGTTTGGGAACAACTTAGTAAAACTACTTAGTAACTACTACAAATATAACTTTTAAAAACCGAACCCAGTCCCGAACGAGAATTTCCATAAAACGTTTTAATCCCGCTGGATTTTTTAAAATGAACTACCAATACTGGTCAAAACTGTACTCTACTGTTGGTGTATACTAAAAATACTTCATTTTAGTTTATTAATGGAGGGCTTGTGCTCGTACTTGCAGCTGATTATTTCCCAGGTCGAGCAGATGAATGGACTTGTTGTGGACGATGATAGAGTAGATCTGGAGGGCGTCGTTGGGGCCCAGTGTGTTCTCGGCCAGATACAGCTCCCGCACGCTCGTGTTCTGCTTCAGGGCCTGCGCTAAAACAACACAACAACAACAACTACTACTTACTATTTAAAAGCAAAACATTCTAAATAGTCCACATGACTAATCACCTGATTCTGCAGCTAAATTTGTCTCAATTGTGAGCCTGGGAGTCGTTTCAAAAGCTTCCCATAAGTCTTATGGGTCCCATAAAGTCTTAGATATCGTTATAGGTGTCAGAAGCTTCACATTCTCTTCTCTACACAGATTTATGTACAGCTTCTGAAACTACCCCCTGGAGTTTGGTGAAATTGGCCTCATGTGTCCTTTGTTTAAAAGCAACCGAAAAATAAAACAGGTCCTTAGTAACGGTTTTTGAGAATGCAAGTTAGACAAGTAAAGATTTATAAAAGAAATAAGCTGAAAAATTGGGCCCTATTTTTATGGCCTACAAAAAACTCGTATGAAATTGGATTCAGCAACATCATTGAGCATGATTGAATAGTAATCCATCGTAACGCACAATACCAATACAATATGATCTTTTTCACTCCGTCCACTAACCCAGAATTAGCAACTTCTTCCCGCTCAGATTGCAGTTCTCCAGATGGACGCAGACGAGACTGGACTCGGTCCGCAGCGTCCTCGCCAGGAAGGGGATGGCCCGCTCGGTCAGGGACGTGTAGCGGAAATTGATCTCCTCCAGCACAGGCGACTGAAACACACACTCGATAGTCCACACTCAAATAATCCACATCCGACTAAACCATAGACGTACATGGAGGGGTCTAGGGAGGGAAGGTCGGAAAGCCACCCTATTAGATGAGAAAATCCAAAACAAGCTCCCCCTTCCTTGCTGCCAAAGACATGTCCCAAAATAACTCAAAATTTGGATAATACAACTGTAATGCTTCAAAAATGAGCAAACAACCGAAACATTGCCAAAAATATCAAGATTTTGCACAAAATTTCGTATTTTTAAGCAAAATTTTGTGTACCTAACGACGTGTACATAAAGACCCAGTGTACATGTATCGACTAACGCAGTCAAAGTAAGTCAGTTGTCTCACAGCCCAGAATTCCATTCTAACTAGGCTGTTGGTATTATTATAAAAATGCCCTTCACAGAAGGGCAGCAATGTTAGTAGAATAGGAAAGCGGAAAAATGCTAATATGCTTGTTAAACACCCGGGACAAGTTTTGCCGCCGAATAGGAAAACGCAGCTTGCTAAATGAAGCGGACAAGAGTTGTGTCAGAATAGGAAAACGCAGCTTTTTAAATGAAACGGACAAGACTTGCGTCAGAATAGCAATCGCCCTGCGACACGTCAGTGCTTTCTGCACCCTATTCGCGCGAAAAACTAGGAAAAGCGTTCTTGACGCTTACTATCACAGTATCACATATTCACATGTCAGGACTTGTAGTGTAAAGTAGAAATACAGTTACTTAATTTAAATTTCTTCACATATTACATACATATACGAATGACATATTTTAAATAAACAATTCACAGAGTGTACATACTGTGACCGGGTATCCGGAATAGGTTTCTGTGACGTCTAGTGATATAATACCCAGACACATTGAGTGACCCAACCAGTGAAGGGTCTCGCCAGGTTCACGTTGCGTTGTGTCTTGCTTAGCTCTAACCAATGTGTATACCCTGGGTGCACTTCTCCTAACTTAAGATGTTCTGGTCTATGCAAACAAACAACGAACCATTGGACTTACGTTTGGTCTTTTAATTAGCACACAAATACACACAACAGGCGATTTCCAGTAACGATTACAAACAATACAAACACGTTAGTTGACTACGTTGACTACTCCGCACTTATGGCGGTTGCGCCGAGTTTATATAGGGCGCTAGGCCCGCCTTATTCATACGACCTTTAGAATTAGCCAATTACGTAAAATGTCAGGTTTCGATGTCCAATCACTTGAAATGTTAGAATTCCAAGTTCCAGATTGTTATTTTTTTGTGGCGATTTCAGTCTGTGTTTTGGACCTTAGACTCTTGTTTTGGTGCTAACTCAAAAGTTCTCTAAAAACTAGTCTGGTTTTGAAATGTCAACGAGTAGACTTTGGCCAACCTAAGGTCTGTTATTTTGTTTCACTTTTGGACCTTGGCATTTAGATTTAACTTCAAATTTATATAATTTACTACCGTAATCCCTTACGTAATTTGCTTTGTGCTTTTCTTCAAACACTGTCCCGTTACAGTTCCCCCCTACCTATAGTCGCATGCCCACATGCGAAATTGGTACTCTTACGGTAGGCAGGGCTTGTAGGTGTGTTGTTTTCTGGCTTTGTCGGCGGACCGCAGTGTGCGTATCAGTTTTAGCACTATATTATCAAAGGGTTTTTCTCGATTTCAGAAACTCGACATTGTTAATATGTAAATTTTTTTTATGCTAGTCCGACCTTGTTTGTAATTTCTTAATGTTAAAGCGAAGGGTTTACACTTTTACTTATGAGAGGGGTACTTAACGTATGGCATAGTGTTAATACTTAATAATGTTAAAGAAACGGTGCAGGGCTGACAGAATTCTTGTGCATTGGTGGTCTTTACTGTTTTACGCCGTTTTTTTGCGAGACTGGTATGCTTTAAGTCAATACGTACATACTTTTGGTTATGCGGCGTTGTAATTTGTGTGCGGTTTCAATTCAAGTCAGAATCTGTACTTGGTACTGCGCGTGGTGTTTTCGGTTGCGAAAATTTCTTTTGTTTTGACTATGTCTTAGTTTATTTTAACCGACATGTTGAACTTTAAGCCGAAACAAGCCATTTGCCGAATTTGTTTTTGCTGTGATTTCGAGTCTGCTGGGTTGTTTTGTGGTTTGCTTGCTCGCGTGGGGTCTATGATTCGCAAGGGTGTGTAAGTTAAATAGGCTTTCGTTTATGTGAGCTGCGGGCAGGCTTGATTTTGCGATATATAATTTTGTGTAAAAGGTTTCCCTACGGTTTTGCAAAGTTTTAGGTAATGGACTTGCCAGTTCTTACTAGCCCTTTACAGTTTTGTTTGGGTGTTTCAGCTGCTAGCATTTGAGTGTGCTGCTGAGTGGTTCGTGCTTAGCGTAGGTGTTTATATGTCGATAGCACTACGTTACTGCTTCTTTGCAGTAGAATAGTTCCTAAGCTCAGTTTGTCAGCACCAGTTAACCCTACGGTATCGATTAAATTTTTCGTGTGAGAGTGAGTACTACTTTTTCAAGATTTGCGGTTCTTTAGTTTGGTTCAGATCGCTGCTGTGCGTGTCAGTTATTTTGAGGCATTTTTTTTAATTCAGTGATTACTTTATTTTTTCCAGCGCGTTATTGTTATACAGTTTGCACAAATACATAATGCGTATAGTTAACTACAAACCTAACATGAGATATAAATGAACACAGTGATTAAGATAAACATAAACAAAAGTGGGGGGGGGTACAATGTATATTGTCAACAGTGTATATAGTCAATAAATATAATGTTATATAAAGTCCAAAATAAATAGAGGGCGAGATAGTTCATGCACGATGGCCCTGACAGTCAATCAGAAACTATTTCGGCGTTTTGTTTCCAAAAAGAGCTTCTGGCGTTTGATGACCCCTGCTTCTTTCTCGAGCACATCCCACAGTAGTTTGAGGCAAGAGGGCGTTTGCTCGCCAAACTCCGCGATACCTGATGTGACAGCCACTGTATGGGCTAGCTGGCTGATGCGTTGCTGCTCTGTATACCCTTCCCAGCTAGCCCAGAACAGCACTGTGAACACCAGATTTCGCGGATGTTCAGCGTACAGCTCCGTTTCCATGGGACCGCCTGTTAGTTCGTAGAGGCCATTTGCGTTTTCATCCAGGCGAAACACGGGCGTCATGGAGTTGAAAATCGTAATCCATTCCTGTGGGGTTTTGGCAGCAGCGAAACCTTTCAGGGCCTCCGGGGTGACACAAATGAGCGTATTGAGAATAGAAATTGGGTGGGTTTCGTCCAGAAAGTGTGGACAGTATCCGTAAATAGCATCTCCGTACTCGTTAACCTCCATTTCGTCCATGAACTCCACAAACTCTGCAATGTCTGCATATTTCGTCTCGTCTCGTCTACCGAACATAGTAAACAATGGCGCAATTGCAGAGTACCTTCGGTTGATAAGAAACCGACTGGTTGCCAGCGTCAGTGACATTCTAAATAAAATATATGTACAATGTACAGTTCTATACAGGTTCACTCGACTTTGACTCCTACTGATACTGCTCATACTCCCATCATTTTTACTGCGTCATTATGGATTGATAAGACTAGCTTTTTTAGGTAATCGTTCATATTTTCTGCTAGGTCGACAGAGTTTTGGGAGGGTATGTCACGACATAGCAAGGGGTAGACCTTTTCTCTTCCCTGTAGATAATCATGCATATCTTGCAATGTAGGTGCAGTTTGATGCCCATACCGTGCAGTCAACAAAATTTTCTGGCGTAGCAGATCTTTATAAGTGTTTGCGTCTTGTCTCACTATATCGTGTAGTTGTTTAGGTAGTCTAGGAGGATTTCTTAAAAAGATTCCGTGGCCGGTACTTGTGTTTCTTGATGTGTCGTGAAGGGTGCGCGCCATGGGTGGGGTTTCTTTAATAAGGGGCTCTCTTATACCTTGAGGTGTGGTTATATTTCTTTCTCGTACAAACTTTCTCCCAGTTAAGTCCGTTTTGGTGTGGGTTTCATCTGAGGATTCGGATGTCGATCTACTGTCTTCCGAGTCTGTGTCTGTGGAGCTACTATTACTACTGCTACTATCTGTCCCTCGTTCCTTGTGTGACGTTGTAGGCGTTTGTATAGGCGTTCGCTTAATAAGTATCCTGTACTGCCGCGCATTTTTTTGAGCATATATGCGTTGAAGTATTGCTGCGCGTTCTACTCGGTAGTGTTTGGTTCTGCGCTTTGATGCCCTCCATTTAGCGTCAAGTCTCTTGTAGGCTCCATAATCTTCTTTCGCCAATTTCTGTGTTTTTTCGCCGTCCATTCCTAAAACAATTACTACTATTTAGACTACTTTTTCTGTTCTACTGTCGGTGAAACAGCTATTGTCCGCTAATGATGTAAAAGTTTTCCTTTTGCTCTGTTATTATTTGTTATTATTATTTTTAGCGGAAATAATGCCAGAGGCCCATTATTTGTTGCGACGGTTAGAATATCTTGTGCGTATTTTGTCGGACTTTCACGCAGAGGAGGATGACCTTAATTTCGCTAATTTTCTTTTTGAGGGAATGATTCGGCCTTTGCGTGAGGCACTCGGCGTTGTTCGCGAGGTTTACCGACATAACCCGACTTACGATTTACAGTTGCCTGTGTTCAATTTGGGGGAGGCCCAACCCTCTCCACCGTGTAGTCCTCCTGGGGCTGGTGGGGGCGGCGATGCCGAGGAAGAGGCATCTGCTGGGCCCTCCCATTCAGCGTGAGCCGACTGACTTGGTGGGGGGGGGTAGGGTGGGGGTGGGGATGCAAGTCTGGGGTGGGTGGGTGCAGGGTTTTATGCTTTATTGACTATTGATTCCGACTACGACTAATACGATTCGCTGATCTTGTAAAGCTCCTATATTATCATTATTATTATTATTGCCTATATATATTTTTTAAATTACGATATTTGGTTAATCACGCTGCTTACCTCATTGCGTGTCTTTTCCGGTTACTTTTAACAGGTACGTACAACTGGCTTTTTTTGCAATGAGTTTACTGTGACGGAGGTGATTGTTAAGCAGGAGTGCAAATGTCGAGCTATGTCACAAACAAGTCTAATCTAATTTTTTTATTTTTATTATTTTATTTTTTTTGCAAAAGATAAGTTCAAGCTGTACACATATATACATTCTCGTATTAATTAAGCCCAACCTCCATGAGGGCTTTATGTTGCTCGAAGGGGTTATTAGCCCCTCCGTCTCTGTGCAGTGTGTTTTTAGTCATACCAGTTGCGTCCTCTTCTACTTTTTTTGTTTTTGTGAATAACTGTAGCGTGGGCTGACGTTCTATACGAGCTCGTAAACCATTTGTAACGTATTCTGCAGTTATTAGTCCAAAGATAATAATTTCACCTATGAGCAATCCGTACCACCACCACTGTGATCCACTGTCAGTATTATGAATTTTATTGACTGCCGCGTCAACCTGTTTGCGTACTCTCATATCTTGTACTGTGAATCCGCTGGTCGCAGAA
>JASANF010003173.1:0-22040 GCA_030248245.1 Trissonchulus sp. WLG1_4 | reverse complement strand
ACCTTCATGATATTGCCAGTAAATTTTAGCTACAAAAGTGAAAAAAACTACTGCTATGAGAACTCAGAAGAGCAGTGAACAGCTATAACACTTTTTATCAGGAGGACACAAAGTTTAGTTCCATCAAATTGTACGCATAGCTATGTAACTACCGACGTTCATTCGTAATAACCTTCAGAAATTTTATAAATTATCCATAACCGCAAACGTTGTTTTTATATCACCCAGGAATATTTTGACAAAAAAGTTTACCCTCAACTTTTTCGTAAACACTTTCGAACTTTTCCTGGGTGCTATTAGCTTGAAGTTGGCAAGTCGCGAGGAATTTTGTTTGCCACCTTTTTACTGGCGAACTTTTAAGTTTCACCTTTCGCGGCAGCTGACAACTTTAGAGGGCTAAAATTGGAAATTTCTGGTCAAAAACAGGCAAAAACTTTTGAGCGATATTTTTGACTTGCGATAGGTCACAAGATTAAATTTATTATAAAATCTGCATTAAATTTACCAATTTAATTTTTAAATAAATTGACTTCGTATAATTATTGTGATGGGCATTTAGAAAATAATCACTAAAAAAAATCTCGATTGTGAAAATTCTGAAAAATCTAGTTTTTAAAGTGCTAGCTCCCTCGTGACTTTGAAAACAAAAGTTTTGGATGTAAACACATTGATTTTTGAGTTTTGCTTGTTTATCTGCATTTCAGAAACTATATAAAGGCTCAGACTTTGAACATGACCTATCCCAATTTCTGCTCAAAGTTTGATTTGTACAAGTTTTCTCAGCCTTCATATGTAAGTTAGATTTAATTGTTGTTACCAGCTTGAGTAATGTTTAAACGCAATTTGGTTTTAATTATTCAAAATAGCAGCTTAAAGTGGCTCACTGTTTATATAGACCTATTTGGAGTAAATACATAACAGTACTCTTGATAACGGACTGGACATGAAACTTTTCTTTGTTACGAGTTTTCAACTTTGACAATGCTTCAGCCAAAATAACTCTTCGACGTTTCACGGTTTATGAACCATTGAACCATCTACCACATGAAAGAGTGTCATACTGCTCTCTGTTATGTACTCTTGATAGTGTCTACACTTTGAGTGGACTTTTATTGATTACTAGTTGAGTTTTCAAACCACCAGATTTACAGATAGCAAAAGTAGTCCATGAGACACAATGGTGTATTCCAAACAGTGAGCATGGTACACAGCAATTTTTCCCTCGTGTAAAATGGCTTTCTCTATAAGTAATTTAATGGCTATTCTATTTTGTTATTAAGCCAGTGTCTTAAAATCGATTAAACGGATTAGATTAAATCTTGTTTTGCTAATTACTTATCCAAGCCATATATAATTTTCCATAAATTTATATCACTTACCGCTAGTGACCAAAATTGTAGGTATAAGTAAGACCTCAACTACATATATGACATAATGTACTTCAGAGACAATTTTAATCTAATCATTTTAATCCGTTTAATATTTAGCACCAAAGCCATGGCCCAGAGTCTCCCGGTTGAACACGACTGGGTTGCGGACCAATGGGATTGGCCGTTGCAACATCAGGACGGAGTTGTCAAGGTCATCAATACGACGGAGAAAGTTCGAAGTCGGACTAGAGGCCGCATTTTTCGCGGCAAAGGGAGTCCAGGCTGCAGCTTTCGTGCTTGTCCGTGTTGCTAGAAATTATGAGTTGATTTTATCCGAAAACTCAAAAGTAAGAAACTTACAAAGAAGACAATCAGAAAATAAATATGTATTTAACTTGAGAAAGATATCAATATCATCAGAATAGCCCTGCAGAGATTCGAACCACCCATCTCAACAACCGTTCTAACTATTCGAGCTACTGGGCCAATACTCGAGCTGTCGTAAATCTCTATAAGTAGTTATACGATTACACCTTGACCTAGGCTATGTTGCTTTATAATTCCTTCTGGAGCACCAGTTCTGTCCGTGTTCGTTGTACTAAACCAGTCCAACTAATGTTTCAGGTCGACGTTATTAACGACGACTTGGTGATCGACTGTCTGCACGACGAGCGCACGGACCAACACAGGACGAATCACCCGCGAAGTCCACCGCACCTACCACCTGCCAAAAGACGTGGACAAAAAGTCGCTGGAGACCAATATTGACGCCGAGCGAGATGCTTGTCATCTGGCGTCTAAGAAATCCAACTAAAACCTTAAACCTTAAATCTTAAACCTTACTCTGCCTCCAGAAACACTTTGATTAATATTCACGTTCATACTTGTCCGTAATGCCGTCTGTTTGTCCGTAAGCATATCTATGTAGCTTAAAAAATATTTAAAGAATTTCGAAAATTTAAAAACTTTGTGTAAAAACTGTTTTGTTGGGTTGATTCATATTTGCAGGTTAATGTAGGTACGTTCAGCCAGATTTGAAAAAAGTCACGCTACTAAAATAGTTACACTTGAATGTGTTTTGGGTGGAGCGATTTTTTTCATAAATTTGCTGAACGTTGGCAGTTAGGTCTACTCCTGCAAGTGTGAATCGACCTTTAGTCTTTCATAACGGTGACTAAAGCCAGGGTCATACTCTCCCTTATGAGACGTGAGAGACAGGGACAAGGACAAATTTCTGCCAGCTATCTTGAAGCATTGATTGTCGATTGAATCGTTTTGTCAAATGCAAGCTGGATTTTAAACAAAACTTTCTTCTCATGAAAAATTGACTCGTTGAGCCGGTAGTTTTTCTGGAATCGCTTACGGACAAAATGATACGGATAAGGAGGGGGGCAAGTATAAATCGGGTTTTGTACATTATATATTTCTTTTAGTTTAGCAACAGCGCTGTTATTATTACTATTTTTGTATATATTTGCTGTATATAATATTTATTTTAGAAATTTCTTTTTTATTTATTTCTATAATTTTCTTGTACCTATTTGTGTATTTATTATTCTCTTAACATAAGAAATACCTACTTAGTGCGGTGTGCCATGTATGTGATTTTGTATTTACAGTAAATGTACAGTTACCTATCTCATGTTTTGGGGTTTCTGTTGTCGGCTAAATAACAGTAACAGCCGTTTGTCCACACTCCACAGTCTGTAAAAAATGACGTTAAGCATGCTGTCAAACTTTTGACGAAACTTAATAGGATTTATGCTTTTTGTTAGGCTCGATTCATAATTAAGGGTTGATTCAAACTTGCAGCCTCATGTCCGTTCAGCAGACAAACCAATGTGAAACAGTCATGAAAAATTACAGTACATGGTAAAAAGTTTATAACTTATTACTGGCAACAAACCTTTGTTTGCTTCGTTTATAATAATCAAGGAGTGTCCAAAAAGACAAAGCTGTTGCAAAAAAACAACTGTCGTCTAACATCATGTAGCTCCGTTCTGAAAAAAATAGGTTATGTCGAAAAAGACAAAGCTTTGTAATAAATAAACAAAAATCTGCGTCGTCTAGACATAGAAAAGACGAACGAGCCGCTGAACATAGAGAAATGTTTCAGCGGCGATAAGGGATGATTGAGGATGTCATGCAAGCGTGCATGTTATGTATGTGGACCATAAAATTAGAATTGATTTTCACGTGATTATGTTTCTATAGTACGAATATCAGTGCATATCGGCACTATCTTCAATCCGATGTTGACACTCATGTTCCTATGTATTTGTAACATTCGTTTTTTGTCACCCAAAGTTAGGAAGCTAGTAACAACACACATTAATTGGTGTTGACTTCTTTAATACAGTGGTCTTAGTCCTCTCATGATTAGTACCTTCTTAGCTCTGAATATGCAGTTTTTAGAGAGTTCAAATCTCGCTGACTCACATTTTGTGAGTGCATGTAGGTACGTGACTTTTGCCTAAATTTTTTTCAATTTTATTTTAATATTTAGATTGTTTGAAAAGTGTTTGTCTGTTGTTTAGCAATTTTGTCTGGAATTGAACTTTGAGCTTCTCAGCAGGTAAATGTATGAACAGCGCAAAAAATTTGCAAATCTTTTTAGCGCGAAAATAATGGCCACATTTTATATTTACTGTGAAATATTGACACTCTAAACTCACAAAGTAATCACTTCCTCCACTGAGCAGGAGAAAGCCATTAGTTAAGCACCTACTTTCTAACCCTTTGACGCCAAGAGGTTCTCTCTCCAGGCAGCCAGCGATTGACCCCTTCTAGTTTTTTGGCCATTGCTCGAGCTTCCTGTGACATAGAGAGCTCGCCAAACCACCATTCGATAGGAGATTTTAATGGTTAACAAAACAGCATGCGTTGATTAAGGATTTCTAAGGACTTACCGTTTCTTAGTTTACCGCTCAAAGTTGAAAGTTTGTGCAAAATTGGCGCCATCGCTCAGGCGCCTAACCCTAGAATATATATTTACACAACAACCGTGCACCTATCATGGTTGACTGCTAAAAATGAGTCTACAATATACTGGTGTATTTAGATGCACGTAAAAGTTGTTGCCGCAGCCGGAGTTACGAATCACATATCATAATGAGGCTAAAAAGAAACTGCTACTTTTACAATGAAAAAAAAATCAAATTTTCACATTGCTTAATGAGGCATCGGTTTTGTTGTATAACAACACGGACTACAAATGGGCGGATAAATCCAAAAATTTGCTATTTCGAAAAAAACAGTTAGAAGATAATATCACTGGAATAAGCTTAGCCAGAGCTTTATAGCACCCATACTGGCATGAACCACATGGGATGCCTGTAGGGGTTCACAGTGCACATCAAAGGATTATGTTGAAATTTTAGTTCAAAACAGAAATTTGTATCGCTACACACCTATACGGCTGAAAAGACAGTAAGGGTCGATTTATATTTAACTGGGCAATACGGACGGGCGAATGAACCCTATTCGGCTCACTCACGGGCAGAGCCCAGATAAACGTCTTTGCAAGCATTCGGGCAAAGGTGCTTATGCTATTCATACTTTTGAGGTTAAATTCCTGATGAACGGACATACGGCTGAAGAGCAAACGGCCACGGTTCAGTGGAAAAAACACAAATATCAAAACAATAACAATATATAGTTTATCGGTATGTCTCAATGTCGGTCCAGAAGTATGTACATACGTAAAAAAACCTATCCTCCCTACCCGTTGCTCGCATAGCAAACACAAAATTTTGAAAATCATGATTTAACAAGAAATGAAACGTTTTTAATGTAAGGACCGACCTCAGCCTTTTGTTAATCCCATGAAGGAAGGCCAACATTACTTAGGTATGAAATACCAACACCCTACGTTCCAGATATTGAAAGATTTTACTTAAGTACTGACCCACTTAATGAGCAACCCGAAGCCAGTACTTTAAACCGAAAGCCTATCGTCTAAATAAGCCTATAAATCAGTATTAAAATCAGCATAAATCTACAGTAACTGTAGGTACTAAAGGTCACTAGGGTTTATTAAAAACAATAAGGTTCATTGTTTGCCTCTATTGTTAACACTAATTTTAGTCACCTTGCACACAAAGGGTATGCCGCCGTTTTATAAAATGAGACGGCATTTCATAAAATGAGACAGCTCCATAATCAGACAAAATTTTGGCCGCGGATTAAGATTTTATAAAATGAGACGTTTTATAAAATGAGACCCAATCTAAGTAAGACTGAGTTTTAAACTAACTTTAGTAGTCGATTAACTTTCTACCAGGTTTTCCACAGTGACAACACGATGCCATATTACCACAGTCTTTAACAATACCACTGGATATGACCAACTGGGACTTCCGGATAGTTTTTAACTGACAAGCTTCGAGGGTGTTTATGAAGAATTCGTCAGTCCCTGCTAATGACAATAATAGTTCCGTAATAAGCTCTTTTGCTGAGTGAGAAATGGTTAAATTGTGAGGTCTGAGTGTCAATATTCTAAAGATGCCCATACAACGTTCGCTGCAGCTGTTTTTAATGATTGCTATAAACGCGACAGCGATTACCAGTGGCGAGAAAACGTTTTTATAAAAATTGTGAAAAATCACCAGGCTTGATAGTTTTAATTGCTAATTCACCTTGTTTAGACTTCAACAAATGTAGAATTTAAAATAATGGGAATAAATAATTACTAAAATGACGTTTAAAATAATAAAAATAAAATTATATAAGCATTAAGGTATAGGTAGATGTAATTTTTGTAGTTTGCTAGGTATTCTTTGCTTCTTTGCTAAGTATTCGTTTTTTTGCGTACTTTACCATCATATTTTCATGTGCAGAGTGTTTACTTGTTAGAACTTAGATTGCACTTATGTATTATAGTCTTTTTATGCATTTTTGGAATGTTTCGGCTATTTGGGCTAATTTGGCAGTTTTTTTGACACGGTCCGCAGCGCGGCCCGCGAATTTCCTTAAAATAAAAAAACTCGACACATAGCTAGCTAATGTGTGTTCGACCGCTTTTTTAGGACAAAGATCCTTCCGCTTATTCATATTTGGACTGAGATGGTTACCTAATCTTCCTCACTGTATTAGAGTTTGTCACTGGATGTATTTGCTGTCTAGTCCTGCTAAAACATTTTTGTCTTTTTATCTTCCTCTATTTTCTCAGCTAGTTATATCAAAACAACATCCATGCCAGTTTTGCAAAACCGGGTAAGGTCAAAAACATTTCAACTAGCTATCTTTCTCAGCTAATAACTTTCTTAAACTCTGAACAGGGGTCACATAAAAGTACCACACACAAAAAACGCCAAAATCCAATTTACGCATTCAAACTTTTAATAAACCAATGTAGCACGTAAAACACTAAGATGGAAATTTTTCTTTTTTCAAAAGTTATTTTTTAAAACTTCGTATTAAAAAACAAATCGGTTGGCGGTATCATTATAGCAGTTGGCACTTTAGGTTGAGGTTAATGCGTCAATGTGAACTTTGGGAGTGTTTTTAGGTCGAATAGGGCAGCCCAGCTTAGTGCGATGTTATAGCCAGTTGCTGCTATTTGCTAAGTTCAACCTATCTACTTTTAATGCTAAACGTTTACTTTTAAATGAGCTACTTAGCTAACAAATGTGTGAGTGAACTTTGTTGCATATTTACTCATTTATGTAGGGAACTTTATTGCCTGAAAATCGCGCTAAAATTGATTGGTTTACAATTCCATTCGTTTTTTCAAGTGAATTCCTGTTTCCAATCGGTCCCAAACAAAAAATTTTGATGTGCAACGAAGTATATACATAGGGGTTGGCACGGATAAAGTGTCTCCCGCAAAACATTTTTATTATGACCCCCATGACTGTATTACGAAAAAATAATTATCTCATTCGGAAGATATTGTGCATAAAGTTGCGGATTGTTAAAAAAGTGTCGGTCTGTCCGGTTTTACAGGTAAAAGTGTCCCCCCCGTCTCCCAATCAGGGTTTCCTAGGCAAAAGACTCTGGCTAACACATTTTTGGGGGGACATTTTTGCCCGTGACACCGGCACTAAATAAGTGCCTGAACTCTTGGAACAACATCAAAACTTTGCACTGCATTTCTGTGTATTCGTAAGCAGCTTGTATAAGGATAAAATGCGTAAGCTTTGCGGAAGTGTAGGTAGCTAAAGTATCGCGTGTGATCTATTTTATTGCAGCATTATCAATTAAGTAATTAATCAACCAGTAAACATCTGTCTTCGCTGAGATGGCCCAGACTTTGCCAGTGGAGCACGCGTGGGTTGCGGACCAATGGGACTGGCCATTGCAGCACCAGGACGGAGTTGTCAAGGTCATCAATACGCCAGAGAAGTTCGAAGTCGGACTAGAGGCTGCCTTCTTCACACCCAAGGAAATTAAGGTGCCAAAGGGTTGACCAATACTGCATGAAGTTTGCTGAATTGCAAAGTCCAAGGGCTCATTTCTTTACCGGATTAAACGGACTGGATGTATTTTAATCGAGAGTTTAGAAATGGCGTATGCGATTAAACGGACCAAACAAGTTAGGACACAAGTCAGCTGTTTTATTACGAGATGTTCTATTTCATTCTAAAAGAATGTTCTAGACCGACTCTAAAGTTAAGCACCTCTTGCGAATTCCAGCCACTGAGCCTTTTTGCATCAGTTCCATCAGGAGTCCTCTTTTCTGTACTATTCTTGGACTCTGTACTATTATGTACTCTCGATAACAGGGACTATTATGTACTCTTGATAATATGGACCATTCTGTACTAATATGTACTCTTGGTGTCGTTTATTGTTCAGGTGAACGTGATCAACGACGACTTGGTGATCGACTGTCTGCACGACGAGCGCACGGACCAGCACGGACGAATCACCCGCGAAGTCCACCGCACCTACCATCTGCCCCCGGACGTGGACAAGGCCACTATCAAGACAAACCTCACCCCCGGCGGGGTCCTGGTTATCACTGCCGGCAAGAAAAAGTAAAGCACAAGTATTACCGACAATACTTTTGCTTGACAGATAAGAACACTCACTGCCCTGTGGAACAATATGGCTTGGGGTCGATTCATAATGTAGATTAAAGCCCGGTTCTTAATTCATACTCGACCTTGTAGTTTTGTCCTTAAGCAATTTGCAAAAAAAACTGCTTGGTTAAATTTTGACCACTTTTTTTTCGTGAACAATGTTGTAGTGCGTATGCAAAAAAAGTAGTCGAAACGATTCTGTCACTTTTACAACAGCCGATCTTGTCCTTGTCCCTGTGTTCTTTAGGACAAGCATGAAGCGGGCTTGACTGGATTAGATTAATTAGATGCTTTTTAATAAAAGGCAAGTAAATCTTTGAAAAATTATCTGTATGACCTTGGAACATTCAATAAAAATACATATGTATATGAAACTTTAATCCAAGTTTAGTTATTAAAGTCAATCAATTTAATCTAATCCAATTAATCTACTTTAAGTTTGGGTGAGGGTAGCAAAGAAGTTGTCCGAGCACAGTCTGTCGGACGTGTTTGTATATTGTATGGTTAGCAAAAATTTATAATAATCACAGAACATAATTTAAAAAAACGGCTGACTCGTGCCTCGACAACTTTTTGGAGCTACACAGCTCTGCCCTACAATTTTTATGGCTTACTAATATTTTTGGCAATCGGGGTCTGTTACTGTGATCTACAAGTCCTACATCTGCAACAGTGTGGTAATATAGAATTTTAAACGATATCCGTACCGAATCACGTGATTTTGCACTTGCAATAATTGTTACAATTGTAAGACTTGTAGTCAGTCAGCAACTACAGGTCCCATAGTGAAATGCACTAAAGTTAGTTCCGGGTTAGCCGCCTCCGTAAGTCCGTGCCTCAGAGTTAGCCCAGAGCTAGCTTTGGTGCAATACATTTATTCCGTTTCATGAAAGTATATTTTAATTTTTTCATACTACATAAATAATATGCTTTATTTATATGAAAAAATACCACTAAAATTAGACAAATTTTTTTGCAGTTTTTATGAAACGGAGTTATACTGTGTTTTAGTAGTTAGTATACCTACAAGAAGCCTTAAACTGTATGTAATATCAATTACTGAGTTGTGATTTTAAAACAAGAAAAGCTACCGTACATAGCTACAATACAATCTAAGGTTTCTTAAAGCCTGTGTGTTATATTAATAATTATTACGTGTGTTCTACTTATTGTTTACTTGTAATTAAATTATTTAAATATTTTATGGTCACAAAAAACTAATCCGTGTTTGTTTTGTCGTGACACAAATAAATTTCGCCATATTTCGGGAAGAGTAAGTACGACAGCCCCCTGAAACAAAAGTGCCCTCTATAATATTCTTCCATTTTGCCAGCCAGGCAGCGTGGTAGATGCGTTAAATATTAGCGCCAAAATATATACACAGACACTTTAATGTCTCAAAAACGTCGTCGGTTACCCATAATTTGCTATCTCTAATCCAACGGACGTAATCTATGCTTCATGGGATCCATGAAGTTTTAACAGTATAATTATGTCCCACGATAATTGAGTGTGTGCGTGACACGAAGGATGGAATGCATAAAGGCAGTCTTACGTTAAAACCAGTCTAAGGCGTTCTATTTCAGTAATTTGGAACATTGTAATGAAAAATTGTACACGTATTACATATGTTAGAACGCTGCCCATAGACTGCGTTTAGCAAGACTGCCTTTAGGCATTCCACTGGAAGTGTCATGGTTTTCACAACATAGAAGTACATAGTATATATTAATAAATTTTACTAACCGCTAAA
The DNA here is from genome assembly GCA_030248245.1 of Trissonchulus sp. WLG1_4. Taxonomy (NCBI): domain Eukaryota; kingdom Metazoa; phylum Nematoda; class Enoplea; order Enoplida; family Ironidae; genus Trissonchulus; species Trissonchulus sp. WLG1_4. The sequence continues at coordinate 11,892 of JASANF010003173.1, read as the reverse complement.
TTCAATACTATACGAACAGCGAACTAGCTAAACTATAAATAAAGTCTGAACAAAAAGTCGTTGTCATATTTAAAATTAAATAGATTACGCAATTTATGAGATGAATCACTTAAACGAGGCGGATCGGCGCTTTAAATGGAAAATCCGCCAGCCCTCCCCCCTTCCCCTCAGACATTTTTCTTGGGGTCAATTTTGAAAACACACTGGGCTCAGTAACAAACTTTTGGTCAGACATTAACAGGTTATCAAAATGACATGGACGGCTGACGAAAATAAAAGGTCTGTTCACACTTCGTTACGACACACGACAAATCGGAAACCGAAACGAGAAAGTAGATGCAAAAAAGTATGTAAAATCCGACAAGCTATATTTTACAATACTGATAAAAATAAAAAAATTACACAAAAGGGCTGAACTATCAAAGATATCGATAGCTCAGTGCTGAGACGAGTATGTCCTCAAATATGAAGACTGAATTTTTTGAAATTTTTTGAAAATACAAAAAAAATATTTTGCTCGTAAACGGTTGGTTGTCCGCTTGCCCTACTGAAGTATGAACGAAGCCTAACCCTGGAGTGTATGAGTAAAAAAACAACAAAAAATACAAAAATCACTTGAGTCAATTACAGTACAAAAAAAAACAGCAGCTGTAAAATAAAGGTAGTTTTCTAAGATAAGGTTGTTTATCACTAATGTGTAACTCATGCATGTAACTTAAAAATTGAAAAAACTTCACTGGTGACTATATCCAGATGAGAAAAAGTATATAACCATGAAAATATTCTAAAATTTTCAAATACCACAACTAATAAAAAAACCAGATTTAAGATTAAAAAACGTTAAAAAATAATATAAAAACTAAAATAAGCGATAATTAAACCACAATCACAACCTTGCTCCAAAATTCCAAAAAATCGTTCAAAGTTTAGTGGATAATTCATACTTCTACCTCTTCAAGTAGGCATAACATTGAGATGACGTTTACTCAGAAAATGTACCGTAAAGCCCGGTTCATACTCGTCCTTGTCCTTGTCCCTATCGTTTTGTCCATAAGCAATTCCAAGAAAATTACATGACCAATTGATCCATTTTTTTTCACGAAGAAAACTGATGTCATTTTCATACTGCATGCACAAAATTAGGCAAAGCGCTTCAGTCAATTTTTCACAGCAGCTGACCAAAATTTGTCCTTGTCCCTGTCCCTGTGTCCTTAAGGACAAGTATAAACCGGGCTTAATTGTTTCCCCATTCGTATGCCAGGCGAGGCAGTTAATGACCAATGCTCCTTTTTTGTCCTACTGAAGTATGAATCGTCAATAATGCAATAACTAGCACTATAATTCAGGTTCAGGACCGGTTTCCATTAGAGAAATAAGAAATTAGCCAAACTCTAGTTAGTCTATTAGCCTTCGACACTACAGTCTGCCCAAAAACTGTTAGACTCTGAGACAAAGCACACAAGAAACAACCAAAAAACACGCGATTTCATTATGAAAATAAGTAATTGTAATCATCCAGAGTACAGCCAGTAGTCACAAAAGTCACAGCACCTGTTTTGTCTCAGGGTTCAGCAATTTCTGGTCAGACTTTAGATTATACTTGTCCAATAGAATCAATAGTAACTGATTGGCTGAACTAAAAAAAACCCTTACAAAAATCAGGTGTCGTCGTTGTTTACATCTACTTACTCGATGATTCCAATTTGCTCTTTTCGTATTGAATTTAGAGCTGTAGCTTTTGACATGATCCGTCAATTTTTATCAAACTCTAGTTCCTCAACATAACTATCAATTTCTACACTGAATTAATGTCACTCAGAACAATAATTGGCAAAACGCAATTCACAATTATTAATCTGTTCCCCCAAAACAATAAACAATTAATTAACCCTTATTTCTTATTTCTCCAGTGGGAACCGGCGCCTTAATAGGGTGCCCATTTGGATAGTTGCTACTCAGCACGTGATGATGACTTTGATGGAACCACTGTTGATGTCGTCCGCGGTTGCAAATGCCTTGGCGGATTCTTCGAGCGAAAAAATATGCGTGACCAGTGGTTTGACGTTCACACGCCCACTCGCCACCAGAGACAAGGCAATTGGGTAGCTGCAATATATAGTCATTATATAAGGGGCGAATGGGGTGACCTACTATTTCTATTTCCTGTGAACGCTCGCTATCTTTAGCACGTCTCTTCATTGATTGGCTCATTGGTCCTTGGGACTTAGGTTTAGACCAGGCTTAGTCTCTCGCTTAGGCTTAAGCGCAGGAAGCAATAGCTACCGAATACTTTGCCAGGCAGCCGCTCATATTACACATTTCAAACGCCAGTGTTCACAGAAATTAGAAGGACGTGGGGGGACTAAAAAATGGAGGGGCCGGGGGGAGGGTCCTGAAAATTTGGGCTTAGACAAAATGGCACTTTTTTAGAAAAATTTGATAATAGTTTGCAAAATTTAGGGTATTTTTGGTCGATCAGGAGAGTGTGTTTCCAAAATTTGACCGGAACGGCCTTAAAAATTTTGACATCTTTACATATTTTATTATATAGTATAATAATATGTCGAACACGTGGTTGTATGAAATGCACCCAGATTGAGCAGATTTCATAGATGTTTAGAAAGACAGTAATGTTAAAGACCTTTTGTGTGCCATCTTTTCTATCGTCACTGGAAATATCGGTTATTTTAAATTCCAACAATTCAATTCTTCTTATTCTAAAATTCCTAGGTCTATTAACGCCTGAGGGAGTGAGGGTCGATTCATGCTTACAGCCGTATGTCGGTTCAGCAAGGAACATCACTAGCTCTTCTCAATATATTAGTATTATCGTGAAAGCATCATCACTGACTATGCCACACCCACCAATTGGCATATCTGAAAATGCCCCTGATGTCCACCTCCCGAACCGCAGCATTGACGATGGGCACTTGGATTTCCGCCGGCCCCAGTCCCACCAAGACCACGCGACCGCCCGACTTGGTGCCCTGAAACAAAAACACAAATATTGCTTAGTTGGATTAGATTTAGATTAGAAATTTATGCCACTTCCTAACATGGATTAAGTGGATTTAGATCAGAATTTTAAGCCAGTGCTTAAAATGGATTGAACGGATTAGATCAGAATTTTAAGCCAGTTCCTAGAATGGCTTAAGCGGATTAGATCAGAAGGATAAGATCAGAATTTTAAGCCACTTCCTAGAATGAATTACGCGGACTCGATCAAAATAAATTGTTAAGCCAGTTCTTAGAATGAAATAAGCCGATTAGATTTTTAAGGCAGTTCCTAGACTGAAAAAAACAGACGACTAGATTAAAATTTCAACTGTTCTATAGCTTTATACTGTCAGAATAAGATTACCCTGAGTCACACGGCGTCTCACAAAAACCGACAGTCGTACCAGGATAGCCAGCCGAATGCTGCTCTGAGCGCCGCTGCACTCGATGGTGATGTCCGGCTTAACACCCAGGCTCTCTTCCACTTTACGCACCACCTCCCCCTCCCCCAGGCCCCCGCCCACATTCAGCACGTGCTCTGCGCCCATTTTGCTGGCGAACTTCAGCCGCTTATCGTCGATGTCTGAAATCATAAGGGCGGATGGAGGGAACCCCCCCCCCCCCCAAAAAAAAAAATGGAAGGGCCGGGGGGAGGGCCCGAAAATTTGGGCAAAATTTAGTAAAATATTGGCACTTTTTTGGGAAAAAATTACAAAATTTTGCAAAATATACGGTAGTTTTGGTCGATCAGGGGGGAAGGTCCCCAAAATTTGGCCAAAGAGCCCCCCAAATTTTCACCCCGTTACATGTAATTCAGAAATGGCCTTAGCAGTAGGGCTCTGTTCATACTTGTTCTCGTCCTTGTCCCAATCGTTTCGCCCTTAAGCAATTCCGAATTTCCAACAAAATGTTTTGGCCACATAGTAAGCCAACTTTTCGCATGAATTAAAGTTACGGTCACTTTTAGATCGTATGCAAACAAGCTCTTCTGCTGAGTGAGAAGTGGTTACTTTGTGAGTTTAGAGTGTCAATATTCCACAGGAAATATAAAACGCGGCCACTATTTTCGGCTAAATGATTTGCAAGTTCCGAAATGCTTGTGTCAATTCTGCACATCAGCTGCCGAAGTTTGACCTTGTCCCTGTCCCTGTGTTGTTGAGAACAGACAGAGACAAGGACAAGTATGAGCCAGGCTTAAGCCAATTTGTCTCAAGTTGACAATGCTGTGTAAAGTGTGAACTTTGCCTAAAGTTTCGAAAAACCAACCAGTAACGATGATTTTTTCAGCACCCATTGCTTTAGCTGTCAGCAGGTTCATGAGACCAATTGGACCTGAAAGCAGACAAATTCACGAGCTCATATTCCGATTTCGAAGGGAAGTGATATTATGGCAATTCTCTGCTGTAAGTGTTCCTTGATATTTCTTATTGATATTATTCTTTCTTGAATCCTTAATCAAAGTAAATAAAATTACTTCAGGGTATAATGCAGAAAGCCTGGGCAAGCAAATTCAAGACAGGATATTTATGCCAGCCGAGCGATTGCCTGACAATCATCCTAGAATAGTTCACAGTCTAGATCAGCTTTTCGAATTTGTCATAATCCGCATTTTTAATTCGTTTCGTCGGACTAAAATGAAATTTTCTAAAAGGCAAAGGACTTAAACTCCTTCGATATTTCAAAAAGACTTCAATCTTTTTAATCCGATTAGTCGGACTAAAATTAACTCCTTTAATCCGGCAAAAAAATTAACCTCCCTAAAATTATCTCCTTTAATCCGTTTGGTCGGGCTAAAATTACCTCCTTTAATCTGGCAAAAAAATTAAACTCCCTAAAATTAACTCCTTTAATCCGTTTAGTCTAGACTACAATTAATTCCCTTAATCCGGCAAAGCACAAGACCGACCTGCGCCACAGATGAGCACCTTGTGACCGATCTGGACCCCGGCCCGTCGACAGGCGTGCACGGCTACACTCAGCGGCTCCAGCATGGCGCCCTCCTCAAAGGTCACGTGATCCGGCAACCTGAAACAGAGGTCAAAGGTCAGCTATCAAGAGCAAAGGCAGGATCATGAAAGTCCGGCAGATCCAACCGGCCCTAGTGGTACCGTGCTCATCTCTGTTACTATGCACACTGGGGAAGGGACATACACCCCCCCAATAAAGCAACTTCACCCCCCACCAGAATGTTTGAAAAGTGCTCACGACAGCAAAATCGGTGGCTCACGAAACGGAAATAGGTGAACTAAAACGGGAAGTTGCTCGCCCCCCCTTGAGATCTGCAACAAAGACCACATTAAGGTTACTTATACCTAATCTGGCATTTGATGGTGTTCAAAAACAAATAACTGGCCAGTAACTACGCTTAGTAATAAACCTATCCTAAGTCATTAGATTATATATAAAAGACGCGGAGTAAGTCACAAAATCGTTGGAACGTGGAATGCATCAAGGCAGTATTAGCTAAACGCAGTCTAAGGGCTAGATGGGGAGCATATAATATGAGCAAATAAAACAGGCTAAATATTGAAAGGTAAATAAGGTAATCCAGGAAAGACCAAAGTCCTCTCATCTGCTCTAAACCCGTACAGTCTTACTCATACAATATGTAACTGGGTCAAAATTTGGGGGGGCCTCTCTGGCAAAGTTTTGGGGACCCTCCCCCCCCTAATTTGTGCAAAATTTTAGGGGGCGTCTCCGGCCAAACTTTGGAGACCGTCCCCTCCCTGCCCTGATCGACCAAAAATACCAAATTTTGCAAAATATTGTAAAATTTTACTAAAAAAGTGCCATTTTTACTAAAATTTGCCCAGATTTTCGAGACCTTTCCCCCGTCTTCGATTTAGAAAGATCCCCTATCCCCCCCTTCATGCATGTATATATATTTATTATGGTCTTACTTAAAGCAGAAATCAGCGGCATGTTTGTAGTATCGCGTGAGTGTGCCGTGGTAGGGCGGCGTAGCACAGAACTCTATGTCCGGACACAAATTGTACTGGCCTTGTTTACAGAAGTCGCACACCCGACACGGAACACCGGGCTCAATGGCCACACGGTCGCCTGCAAAAATTATGCAAATTAGGCAAGGTAGCTGGCCACTGCATCGATTCATACTTAGAGCCGTATGTCCGTTCAGTTGGCATACAGCAGTAACTATATCGGTGGAATGCATAAAGGCAGTCTTAGCTCAGACTTGCTGAAAACGCAGTCTAAGAATAATCTAAGAATTTGTGTAATACGTGTACAATTTTTCTTTACGATGTTCTAAATTACTGAAATAGAACGCCTTAGACTGGTCTTAACGTAAGACTGCTTTTATGCATTCCACCCTATATGTCGATAAAGTAATATCTATAAGGACAAATGAAATTTTAGGTATGGTATATACAACTGCGGTCAAAATATTGGTACAAAACCTGTACATAAGCGTGAGGAGATTCTCAGCCCCCAGAAGGCAACTTCACCCGTCACCCCCACCCCCCCCCCGTCAGAATGTTTGAAAGGTGGTCACGGCAAATTCAGTGGCACACGAAGGAATAATGGTGGCTCACGAAGCGAAAATTAGTGGAAAAGTTGCTCTGCCAAACCCCCCCCCCCACCCGGAATATGTAACCTGCCCACGTATGCATAATAATTGATGCCATTTTAATGCTATATTAATACTAGTGTCTGAAAAATAATGCACTAAACCCACAGTATCTTCATCCCCAAAACAGCCCCATAGTATCCCCTAGTCCTGACCTACCTATGGTCAAATGGGTGACCCCCGGGCCCACCTTGGCCACCACCCCGCTGCTCTCGTGCCCCAACACCATGGGGGCTTTGACCACGAAATCCCCAATGCAGCCATTCTTCCAGTAGTGAACGTCTGACCCACAAATCCCCACACTGTGCATGCGGATCAGCACTTCTGCAAAACATAAGGCTTTATTTAGTCTATATTTATTCAGAACTTCGTAAAAAAGTACGCCATATTACATGGAAAGAATCTGCTTGAATCTGCAGACATGCGTTCTACCATTTGAGCTACTGGGCCAATGCTGAGCTGTCACTGAACAATGAATTATTCGTAATGTTAAATCATAATTAATGTCCAAACTGCTGCATATATAATTCCTGGTCAATACAAGACGCCTGTTAGCTTTAGCTCAAGCAGTATACTTAATAATGTATAGTCAATGAAATTTGTGCAAAGTATTTACCATTGTGCCCTGGTTCAGGAATCTCTCGCTGTTCCTAAAACATAAAAATAAAAATATCATAAAACATAAACATATATAAAGTTGAATTTATCCCCTTCACTCACAACATTTCTGCTACTAAAAACTGTGTACTTCAGCTAAATAGCTGTGTAATTGCTGACTCTTACGTGATTTTGGCAGCCGTACTTCTAAATTTTCGACACTTGCCTGCATGCAATTTTAATTTTGAAAAACTGTTTAATTAATATTAATTAATTTAACAAACATTTTAAAAAAACGTTACCAACGAGAGCACATCCTTTTTCTGCAGAACCAAGGACAAATTGTCTGTTTCCCCAGGCATTACAAAGAAACGAACGGGGTCAGGTGGTGTGAATACAAATAACAAAAACCTAAAAACATATAGAACAGTAAAATTATATTATTATAAAATATAATTACGTACAAATTAAATAAAAAATAACACACATGTAACCACAAATAAGGACTAATAAAGAAGTAGAGGGTCGATTCTTGTCTGTTAAACTTATACCCTAAATTCTAATTATAATTGCATCGGACATCTCTGCTGAAAATTATAAATGACTAAGTAGATATATGTATGTATGTATGTATGTATGTATGTATGTATGTATGACGTATGTATGTATGTATGTATAGGTATGTACACTCAAATCAACTGTGCATCAAAGGAATTTCAGCGTGGATGGGGGATTCGAGCGCAAAGGATTCTACATGTAGTTATGCCCGCTTCCCACTGCAGGTTTAAGGTTAAAGGTTTAAGGTTTAAGGTTAAACGTTTCATTCACACTGGCAGTTTAAGGGTTAACGATATTTGAATGTTGTATATTCATTGGCTGGATGCAGAAGCTCCGCCTACACACAGCTCGGAGCTGATAGACAGAATATACAAGCTCCGCCTACAGCTCGTAACTGATTGACTGAGTGGAGAAGCTCCGCCTACAGCTGGAAGTTGATTGGCTGAATCCTTAAACCTTAAACCAAAAAGTTAAAATTTTTCAACATCGTTAAACCTTAAACCTTGAACCTATGCAGTGGGAATGTGCAATATGCGCAAGTCATGTTCTACGTTAAACCTTAAACCTTAAACCTTAAGGCCTATTCACACGAGGGCGCATGAGCGGGCGCATTGCATGGCTACGCCATGGCGCATGAGAGGGCGCATGGCATGAGCGAAAATGTGGATGTTAAAGCAGATTTGTGGTAAAATCAGGCGTGGTATGCGATGCTTCGCAAAAAACTATGATGGGGTGGGGTCGGTAAACGTAAAACCCAATCGGGGAGGGGGGGGTTTTTCTGCAACATCCATACCCCCCCTATTTGTGGTCATCACGCATAAGCTTTTAAAACTTCACTTGTTCAATCAGGAAAAAGTATACTTTTTAGGTTATGTGCAACCAATGACTAGCTACTGCAAAAAATACATTAAAGTTCTATTAATAAACTGAATTACAGAGAAATAATCAAAAGTTGATGAGAAATGTCATTTTGCAAACAAAATATGTACGGTAAACAAATACTTTACAACGTTAATGTGAAACCGGACTGAACTTTTTTAGTGTAAACAAAACTGTATTCCCACCCAAAAAACAGAACAAGCTGTTCCACTGATAGTCAGTTATTATAAACAAAAGTTCCAGAGTCATCCAAATGTAACGTGCTGTTTCATACATAACGGTGCTTCAACATAACCATAACGATTTTCATACCATCAATGCAAAGGTGTCAAAATTTTCGGGGGGCCTCTCCGGCCAAATTTCGGGGACTTCCCCTCCCTGAGCCCCTGATCGACCAAAAATATCCCAAATTTGTAAAATTTTGCCAAAAAAGTGCCATTTTTACTCAATTTTGCCCAAAATTTCTGAACCATACCCCCTGCCCCTCGATTTGGGGGGGAGGGGAGTCACCCTCCCACGCATATATACATACTTTTCAGTTTTTATTTACCCTAAGTCCCTTTCGGCTTGACGTATCAATGTCTGTTTTGCCAAGTGCAATCAATAGCAAAAGTATCCGGACAAACTAATGAGCTGCACCATCTAAAATTTAGGCCAAAGTTAGAGCTTTGCACCTATGAATCTGGAAGTAGTAGAACGTGACCGGCCACGGAACTGTTGGTCAGATATAAACTGTTACGCAAAGTCTTACGGTCAATGCCTAAACTGCACTCAACGGATTAAAATTTTTGCCAATAATAATTGATGACACTGGACATAATTTGCTGCCTAAGTTTATCACACCGCCAGAAGTGTACAAAAGTTATGTAAACCTGCATTTCAACCCTGAAATAAGCTATTAACCAAATACTCTAATCCATTTCAGAAATTGGCCCAAAGATATTTAGTCAGGTATATACTGACCTCCTATGAGCTTGGCAACAATATTTCCCCCCCCCTCTCAAACACATCTCACGTACACCTACATGGGTTGGAACCGCACCATATTTACTCAAAAGCTCACATTCCTTATTTTTTCTAATACATATTTACCTAATTTCTACTAACACATAGGTAAAAACTGATTTGGCTACTGCAAAGAAAACTGTTTTGATTGGCCAAGTCTCATTTTCCAATATAAACTGACAAACATTAATGATTACTTCACATCGGAATAATACAAAACAAAATGTAGGATATTATACTACTCAAAAAAGTTTCAACCAATAAAAAAATAAGCAAACGCAAAAAACGCCATTTTAACCAGTTTATTTATGGCAATACGCACCGAACAGTTACACAACCAGTAGCAAAATAAAGCACACAACAAAAACACAAACTCTTTATTTCGGCTGCTGAAATAAAAAAACATGTCCACTTCTTAAATGGACAAACATACTTCTCCGTAACCCAGGACAAACAAGATTCATTTTCAATTAATTAATAAAAAATTATTAAATTACTAAAAAAACTAGCACCATTTTTGCACCAAACTTTGCGTACGGACAAAGCGAACATATGTACCAGGCTTACGGACTGTTTTGATTAGTGTAACAACAAAATGCTCAATCAAATGACAGTTTAAACGTCCCTAGCTAAACATAAAATAGTCAAAAATGTTACAATAATATAGTTTCAACTCAGAAAACTAAAACCAGTTTTTGGCCGCAACCATACAAAACAAATAATTATGTTGTTTACAATTTTTTGTCAGAGATAAAATAGCATGTAAACTGTCATACACGAAATAATGACTTATAATCCAGAAAAACCATCTGTCTTTTCGCTAAAATTACCTGAATTTCGCAAATACAGTAAATATTTGCGGAATAAAAAAGTTGTACAAAGTTTGAAAGTTCAACTCTAATTCATTAAATCGACACAAAATATCTGTTTTGACACATTATAAAAGCAACACTCATTATGCCATAACAAAACAGCTGTTTTTTCCGATATGGGCCCATAGCACCAAATATATACCACTTAAACCTGTTGTTTTGTGGAAAAAACTTTCAGAAAACCGTTAAACACTGTGTGCATTTTATCTCCATACCATGATTTTACCAAAAAACCTGCAGTGTCAAATATACACTAAACATTATACAGGTAATTTCAGGCTTAACACTGTCAAAGATGCGATGGGCTAATAAAGCCTGGTTCATACTTGTCCTTAAGGACACAGGGACAGAGACACGAACAAATTTTGATCAGCTGTAGTAAAAGAACTAGGTATATAATTATAGTTAATAAGGATACAACGACAGGGACAAGGACAAGTATGAAGCAGGACTAAAGAAGGATAGTAGAAACCCCAAAATATGCCAATTATTATTTAGCGAGTACAATATGGAACATGTTTTGGGAGCACTATATGTTATCTAGCGGTCTATATGGGGATGCATGACAGCAGGTGCCACATTTAATCCCCATATTTATAGCAGGTGCCACATTTAATCCCCCAGCAGGTGCCACATTTATATATCGCTCTGCACAATTCACGTTTCCACTAATGTTGCTTGCTGAGAACCTACCAGCCAAGCAGAATCCAACATCATTCAAGCCCCGACCATACAGGTATGAGGGGAGAAGATGGGATGGACCCTCCAAATCGAGGGGCTGGGGGAGAGGGTCCTGAAAAAATGGGCATTCGTGAAAATGGTACTCTTTTGGGGTACAAAGTTAGTGTACAAAAGTACAAGTTAGTGTCTTTTAGTGTACAAAATTTCGCAAACTTTGTGGTATTTTTGCTCGATCAGGGGGAGGGAGGGTCTCCAAAATTTGGCCCGAGAGGTCCATCCAAAATTTTGACCTTGTTACATGTACGGCCCTGCCAGACCATAATGATCTTGTGCGTAGCAGTGAGGTTTATGAAACGCAATCCACAGAAGGACTAGAAGAGATTATAGAAATAGTCCAGGCCTTGGCCGGTTTCCCAGATGGCCAGCCCGGCCCCCAGTTCTTTGGCCAGCGTCAGTCTGGAATCTAGGGACGAGAGGGTCGGATAGTAGATCACGTGACCATTCCTGAAATAGAAATAAATAAATATGAAAATGGGGGGCTTGCTAGTTAGGCCAGTTTTAGTTGAGCTAGACGTTCCCCAGTTTTAATGAAGGGAAGGGGGCTGGGTATATAGCTTTATAGCATCTAGTAAAAAACTGGCAAGTTCAAATTCTGGTTTCAGTTTTTACATCTGCGATATGCGTTTGCGAAGACACCAACGTGTGGCAATCGGAGAA
>JASANF010003171.1:0-30856 GCA_030248245.1 Trissonchulus sp. WLG1_4 | reverse complement strand
GTCGCTTTTGAAAAAACCCTGATATACATTGTACCCTGATATACCCTGAATATGTGTGAATATATGTACATTACATGTCGCCCCACCATCCTCTGTTGTATGGATATAATTTTGTCTTTTCTTAATCAACCGAACTTTTTTTGTATTTTTGTTTTCGAGATTCCTGACTTACAAAACTGTTGTCAGATAAGTCAGCTGTTTGCAGCATGCACCTACGGTTATGTATATAAGCGTACAGAGTTTCGAGCTAACAATCTATAAAGTATGTCTAACTGCTCAAACTGTTCTGAGTGCTTTGCTAAGTGTGACGAATTTTTTACTTTAGTCCTTGCACTCTACTTAGCTGAAAAATATAAGGCTTCGCCTAATTCCTAAATGTCTTTTGTAGATAAATTTTGCTGCTGCAATTTTTTCAAAGCCTTAGTATTAATAACGCTATGGCTATATGTTGCTCCGAACTCTTTCAAAATGGACAGACGGCTCCTGTTAGAAACAAGCGTACACTGAGTCACCCACCACAAGCGTCTGTTGAGTCAATGTTTCTTCAGAGCTTTGCCTAATTTCTTCAGCCTAACCTTGCTTTATTACTTGTAAGCAGGAATCTGTGTTCTTATATAAGTCTTGATTTATTATGCTTCCTTCAGACTTGCTCTGCTTTACTCAAGCATGAAGACTCACTTCTCATTCTTTGGAAGCCCCCTTTACGTGTAGCATGGTCTTATAGTTTTTCTGCTCCTAAGACTTTCTATTATAATTATTAATCTTTTGGTATTGGTGTGTGCGATTGCGTGTGAGGCACTACCAGTACCATTGCCAGGCTGGGTAGAATATTGAAACACACCTCCTTTGATTGGTCAAGGCAAGAGTACGTAATAACGTTTGAGTAGGACACGACACTCTTCCTTATTTTAGTCGATCGGCAGGGACAATGCTCCGGTCGAAGTACCCATCGATTTTCGATATTTGAAAACGTCTTGATTTCAGGGGGGGAGGGGGGGTTAACTCACTACTTAAGCAACTTAACATCATTGGTGTTTGGGATTACTGGTTCGCAATGTGGGATTGGTGGTTTCTTGAAACGAGAGGTGGGTGGTACATGAATACTGCTCCTAAATGAAGACATCAAAGGTTCCGCCGGTACATATTCCTTCTCGTTATTTTCAAGCCTTGAGACTGGAGGCGGTCTATTTGAAGTTATGGCAAGAAATGGGACGTTTTTTAGATAAGTTCCATAATGCCAAAAAACTTACTCGGTTGCTGTCTGTTGCCAGTTTTCTTTCGGAGATTTGTAAATTATTTATGCAAATCCTTATGGCTCAGTTTCAGTACGTATGATAATTTGTGTTGCAGTTATGCCTACCTATATTATACGTTTGAGTTATATAGTTTTCGTTAGGCCGAACCAGTGTTTTATACTCGAGCACTTTACTGAGTCTTGCAAAAATGAGGAAGATGCCTTTGTTAAACGTAGCTTTCCTTCACATTCACTCGTTGACTCGCTTGTGAGATACTGAGATTTTGTTACCAAATTCGAGTAAAAAATTGCATTTTTTGAAAATTTCGTACAATTTAAGGTGTTTTCGGTCAATCGGGGGGGGGGGGCGGTGGGGGGGTCCCTAAAATTTGACCCGGAAAACCTCCAAATTTTTGCTGATCAGTAGTGTAGGTAGATCGGGAATGTAAACCTTGAAAATTCATAGCGTAAAGTACGCGTTTGTGTTTAGTATCTGTTTATAAATTTGAACCATTAACTATTGTAAGCCTAGTCAAACACCAGAACCCTAAAATGTACTATAGTGGATATAATATGCCTTTATCCTCCATTAGACGTCATTACACAATATCTAGCTATCATAAGCTTGGACTATGATTATTGCCTCGTGGCTTCGGACTGCTCTGTGGTAATAAGGTGGGGGATGTCTTTTAATAGCATTTCTGGGTCTAAAGCTTATTTTCATCAATGCATACATATATGAACTGATAATCGTAGCTATCAGTCGATAATTTGTCGATTTCTTACCGACGATGAAGACGATGAAGATATGGTGTATGGTTTTGTTTTCTATTAAAATTCACTAAATTTAGATGATGGAAGTATTGGTTTTATCAACACATTATCTACAATGCAAGGCACACAGTTCGAGTTTGGGGTCTTGATTTTTGCTGCCTTCATTAGATTTTCGTGTTTTTAGGCTAGCAAACCTTGCTGTTTTGATGAATTAAACCAGTTCACCATGTTGAGCTTGGCATTTTCAATTCTCATTTCTGCATCTCTCTCTCTGGGCAAGCCGAGCCAGACTGCCCGGACAAATACATAAGACATGAGCTGGCCCTACATATATTTCGCCCCTGGAGTCTGATGTCCCAATTTCAGTTTTTTCGAGGCAAATTTATTTTTGAGCCTTTTTTACATATCTCATACATACAACACGAGTTGGCAGTTGTACCTTTTTTTTACAAACCCTGGAAGCTGGAAGGCTGGGTGTCATGTTATGATTAATCTTGCCCATGCGTGAGCAGGTAGAGAATGTTGTGGGTGGTTTGCGCACGAGCGGCCGGGAAGTTGCGGAGTATATACCTGTGTCGCTTATTTTTGCTTTGTGAGCCACCTTCTGACATTCTTTGTGGAGAGTGGGGTGAAGCACCTTTGGTCGGGAGGTAAAAACCCACTCCCAAAGGTGCCCCAAAGGGGAGTTGCGGCTCCTATTTTTCTTATTTTTTCTGCTTTTTGTCTGGTAAATTTTTATTTTTCCTGATTTTTCACAAAACCGCAACACCCCTGGTGGACTCTAGTTCTGGTATTTCACTCTCACTGAACTAACGTTACGGTTTACGTGTTGCAATAATCCATGCATTGCTTTTTCTGACCCTTATACGCAGAAAATTATCGTAATTAGTTGCCATTTTTCATGCTTTCGTGCTTCATGTGGCTTCTTAACTTAAAAAGGGTTGACTTAATTTATTTGCTCGTTCGTCTTATGATTCGCTGCTCGACTAGTAGTTTAATTTACCTCAATTCCAACCAAGTTGTGGATAAATATGTCATAAATCACACGTTGTATATAACTTCTGGAGATTCCATAAATCACACTGGCACAAGTTTCTAAACCATATGGTCAGATTTGAGTCATTTGATTTATTAGGTATGTTTTAAGTTATGTTTAAGGTAAATCATTATGCAGTTGCAGACATTGTTCTGCTCGCTAAACTTTTGAAATTTTACTCTTTTCAAATTTGTCATTATTAATTTTCAAACACTATCATATATGTACATATGTGCGATACGGGCTACGGAGTAGATAAACGCCGGTTCACCCAGTTGAGCCGATGCTGATTCCTTTTTGTGTGGCGCACGTTTTGATTGGCGGATATTTCCTGGATGCATCTTTTCAAGAGGGGCTATTGTACTAAAAAACGCGATGCTATCATGATCATTATGTATATACATTGGGGTGTGGAACTGTGGATCAAACTTCCTACCGAATTTCAGCTACCGATTTTGGTTAGGTGGGCAACCGTCCGGCGTCTGCCATCCAAACCATTCTGAGGTGTGGAAGTTCCCTTGTGGGGTTAGCAAGCCCATCTTCCACAGTCATTTCTGGATTGCGTACTCTGCACAATAAGCCTACCTGCGTACATAGTTCGTAAGGCTGCCGTTTGTAGGCACCGCAAACGACTAATTTAATGAAATTGCTCTAATTAATCATTGCTCAAAAATAACCAATGTAGCGATTCTCTGACGCTGACGCGTAGCGTATATACATATTGTGTAGGTTGTACTGTTAAGAGTTAAGACTCAAGAGTTCGAATAAGTGTTGAGTTAATCTGGTTTGCTTGGTGGTTTGTACTCGTATGGTGTGTATTAATGCTACCAAATTTGCAATAAACCTTCAGTCTCCACAAATGGTTTAGGTGTATGTACTGTATTCACCATCTATCTAAATTTAACTTAATGCAAAAAATATGGCTTCAAAAAATATGGCTTTTGAGACTATTTGTAAAGCGAATTCAATAGAATCTAGATTTTGGCGAAATTTACTGTAACATTGGTATAGCCTATATGTAAATAACTGGAACTTCTGATAATAGAAATAGCTTGTTTTGAAGAACAGGTAATGCTATGCACTACTTAATTTTTTACTATTTCAGAGATTCTCTCATTAAAATAAATACCTACTTTTGTTTAAAATTTTAGTTTGTTCTGTTCTTTTTCTTGCTTAGGTTTTGTGCTATGTTTCCAATTAAGCGTTTGGATATTTGATTTTTTATACGCAGCATTCGTACAGCATATGTATATATAGTTTTTCAGCCTGTGAAGTGTACTTCTTTAAATTAAATTTTTGAGGTATGTAAGTATGGTCCTTGTCTTGGTCCCTATCGTTTTGTCCTCAATCTATTTGATGTACCTGGCCAAAATGCCAGTTTTTGGTGTGACTAACGTTAGGTTCGTTTGCAAAAGTCCCAAAGCACTTCTGTCAATTCTTAACAGCAACCCTGATCGTACAATTTATCGGGGTTCCTACTCTCTGACCCTGTGTCCTTAGAGACAAGTATGAACCGGGTTTAACTTAACTAACAGGTTAGTAGACTGGTGCTGTGGATCATCGCACCACCATTGCACATCGGACATCTTCTTATAGAATGGGACCAATCTCACCACCTTATAGAATGGGCCGCCCATAATCAGTATTTATATTCGTTAAGCTAAATACTAAATAGTGTTTTTTTGAAAAGCAGAGCAGTATATATACATATATGCATAAATGCATTCTTTTTTACTACTTGAAAGTAAAAGATTTGTTTTCCTGAGTTTGTATGTAGCACCACCTAGCAAAAAAATAAACCACACCTCCGCACCGGTTTTTCATCATTTTGCAATAGCAGTCTACTTTCAAGCTACTTTCTTTACAAACGTTGCAAAGCATCACGGAAAAAGTTCTAATGGTCGCTTCAAGCATTCTTTCTTTGATAAATACGTACACCATTAGTTTTGAGTAGTTTTTTGATAAGTAGCCGGCAGGCGTTTTTCATTGAAGCCATTTAGTAAGCTTGGGCCTGGTCTTGGGTTTTCAGATGGTCGTGCTCTTTTCACACGCTTTTTGACATTAATCAAAATTCAAACGGCCCCCAAAGCTTGGTCTCTTGAATGTTGGTCTTGTCTTTTTCTGGTCGGATAAGCTCAGTCTAATGTGTTGTTTAGTCTGCTCCCGACTTCCCGAGTCTGGATGTGCCACGTGTTGAATTTCTTCACTCTTGAGTAAATTTTGTTGGAAATAGCTGTGATCTATGTATTTAGCTCATTCGTCTGTTATTAGACTGTACATTTATGTTTATCGGGCTTATCCTTACGTAACGTTCTACAGCTTAACATCTTGATTTCGTTAAATTCGTTGGTTTTTTTCTTGCATGAATTTGTCGGTTACATTTTCATTGTATGTCAAATTAAAGCGGAAGTCTTGCGAAACTTTTCAATAAGATATGTATGTATATACATCACTTCAGCAATATAATGAGGCCACTACGCTGTAGGCGTGCTGCTTAGATATTAAGATGTGCGGCTACACACCTCGGCCGAGTCAAGTTGTTCTTTAGTTTCCAGTTTCCATCTCCCGTTGTCTCTCTATTTTACCGATAAGAACAATCAGATGAAGGGGTTTTAAGAGGTTTAGCTAGGCTTCTAGGTTATATGCACACTGCATACACACTTTGGGTGACCTCTTCGGCCAAATTTTGAGGACCCTTCTTAGGGATGGAAGTCTCGGTTTTTTTCCGAGACCGAGACCGAGACCACGAAACCGAGACTACCGAGACCGAGACCAAATTCCGTGACCGCCAAAACCGAGACTGGGTCATTTTTGCCATTTTTTTACCTATTGATTTGGTGACTTTTTACAAGTTTTTAGGTAAAATTACAAGACCATGGTCCTATGACCTTATGTATATATAACTAACAGCTATATCACGGTACTTTTGGATACATTCCTGAACTCCTGGTTATTTCCTCCTTTTGTGTGAGTCTGGAACCATGTCTTCTTAAATACTGTGAAATTTTGACCTCTGTCCCAAAGTAGACGCAATTTATCCTTGTTCTCCTCAGAAAATAACAATGTTTGACACTGGCCGAATTTAGTTAAAAATCGCTCCGATTGTATTGGAATTACCGATGTTCTGCTAAAATACACCCAAGATAGAAAGGATTTTTGGCTCAAAAATTAGACCTGCGCGCCGTGACGGTGACGCTCTTTCATCCTTTGACACCCCTGTGATTGGGGCCCCCTGAATCTCCTGGGACTAAATTTTAGTTGGGAGCAGAGTCTTCCCTTCTCATTTACCAAACTACATGTGTCACCGCATAGTTCTGAGTAGCAGGCGTGTTTAGTTGAACTTTCACAGATTTTTTGATTTTTTGCTAAACTCATAATATTATACTAATTGGAAATTACAGTTAAGTATGTGAAATTGTGAAGCCACCAATTGGCATAAAAAAGTTGACCAGCCAAACACTAATACTAATACTAAAGAATAAAATATAAATAATCACACAGACTTGAAAGATAACATCAAGAGTACATAATAGCGTCTCACTCAAATACAAGAAGAGTGAGACACTCTCCAGCCTGCCTGTGTTCTAAGCACAGGCAGATGCGCTGGTCGTTTTCAGGCTACATGTTGACATTCTATGCAACATGTGACTGGCCAATCAGAAGCGAGCTTCTATTCTCTGATTGGCAGACGCCTGTGCACGTGCTCCAACCATAAAACGGGATAGGGATAAAGGTTAATAACTCATTATTTATTCATAGTCTGCTTGTAAAAATATTAAAAAAGGTTTGCAAATACCTTTAGGATAATTTTGGCAAACTTTTAGCGAAATTGATTTAGAAACTTTGAAGAAATTCAGAAAAGTTTATATCTCAAAAGTTTCTCAATCAATTTCGCTGAAAGTTTTCCAAAATAACCCTAGAGGTATTTGCAAACCTTTTTCAATGTTTTTTGCAAGCAGACTACGAATAAATAATGAGTTATTAAGCTTTTATCCCTATCTTAATGCTTATCAACGCATCAGCGATTATATACTAAAGTGTGTTACGCAGGGGGCCTTATCCAAAATGGATTTAGCGGATCCGGATTTAGCTAAATCCTGCATTTTGGATAAGCGTTTAGGATTTAACTTGCCCGCTGGATTTAGCCGATTTATCAGATTTAGCGTGCGCTAAATTCGATCCTTATCCAAAATTCCCTTCGGATTTAGCATGCTGGCGGATTTAAATTAAGTCCTAAATCCTAAATCCTTATCCAAAATTCATTTTTTTGAATCCGCTAAATCCGTGGATTTAAAATTACACGCATTTTATAGCCGAGTTAAGTCCTCGTAAATTTACGGGGATTTCCCGGATTTAGCATCTGGGTGGCCCTCGCGTTTTTGTTTATAACTTTAGACCGCCTTAACCGATTTAGATGTGCAATACATCATTCGAAAGCTCATAAGTTAGGCTTTTTAATGATGTAGATTTCAAATGTTTTTTGCGCAATTGAAGCTAAAAAAATGTCTATGAAAAACTAAAAACAGATAAATTTAGGGACAAATTGTGTTATTTTTAGAAATTTTCACTATAAACTTGTTACTCTGTACAAGTATTACGCAGTTTTTTCCTATTGGGCCACGGGCCACAGCCCAACAGGTCTTATTTTTGATTTTGGAATCTTAATAAACTGCTAGCGTTAAAGTGCTTATGTGCGTGCGGTGTGTGTTTTACACGTCTTCTACCGCTTATTTGCATCTGTCTCTACCAAATGCCTCGTATTTTCATTTGTCTTCTTACATTAGATGTTCATGCATGGTAGACGAAAATGAAAAAGTGAAAGAAAAGCATGAATAGGAATCGACGGAGTGACATCACTGGTGGTTACACTCGCCTCACTGACCTCAATGGTTACAAACCTGACAAACTAACCACTCAACCACTCAGATTCCTAAAAATCATGCTTTTTAATTAATGTAAAACTTATTTACCTATTCCAGTGTATGCCAGTGTTGAAAGTGTTGCCTGCTTCAAAAGTTACGCAAAAACAGACCAAGTTGAAATTGAAATTGGTTCAATAAAAATGGCTGCAGAGTACATACAGTGACTAAACTTCACTATTTAAAACATTTTTACTGAGATTTTGCAGTTTTGGTGGCTGCAAAGTTATGCGCTTTTTACAAAAACTGAATCAGGTAACTGACCCAACAGGTTTACAATGGTCTCTGGCCAACGTATTTGAAAGTGTATGCATTACACTTACTGAAGATTTTGCCGCAGATTGGGCTTATTTCATAATACATTGTTTCGTTTTATGATTTTAGTTGTCACCTTGTGACATTGTTGTGACTGACATAAAGGTAAACGCATAGACGCACATAAAAGGGTATCAACCTCCGCTCATGGCAGTTGGCAGCCCCCCTGCCCGATGGCGAAAACTTTCCAGCTGCGGTGCGGCCATAAAGGTGCCCCAAAAATAATCTGAATTTTGAAAAATTGCTAAATTTTTCCGGCTGTCGCCGGAAATAGAACAAAACCAGGAGCCACTCCCCTCCCGTCAGGGGTCAGGCTCCCCCCTAGCTAATTGTTCACGTGCATCTGTGAGTCGGCTGCATAGCTTGAGTTAATAAACAGATCACGAATCTAGTGCATAATGAGCATCGTGTGTCAACGCGCGTTTATTTTTATTGAAAACTTATAGAAGTATTACATCATTAAAAAGAGCGATTTCTGAGACTGGTGTATTGAATGTTCAAATCGGTAGCGCATTACAGAAGTTTCAAAATTGAGCCGATAGCTGAATTCGCAAAGTCTAATTGTGCAGTAAAACAATCTGAAAGTGTTTGTGACCGGCAGGAATTTTCGGCCGGCCGGTTGGTTAAAAACACCATAACAATCCGGCAGGCTGAGTTTATGCCAAAATGACACTTTGGATTTGGATCAATTGGTTTTGTCCAAAAATTGCCCCGGCCGGCCGGAGCCGGCCGGCGGCTTTCGCGGCCTGTCACAAACACTACCTAAAGTGTTATTTACGGTTTGCGTTCATTTTTCAGAAAGTCACCTTTCAAAAAAGATTTTCTCAACAATCACCTTTCAGAAAACTGAAATTTCTCAACGTTCACCTTTAAA
Organism: Trissonchulus sp. WLG1_4; assembly: GCA_030248245.1. Classification (NCBI taxonomy): domain Eukaryota; kingdom Metazoa; phylum Nematoda; class Enoplea; order Enoplida; family Ironidae; genus Trissonchulus; species Trissonchulus sp. WLG1_4. Next base: position 21,704 of record JASANF010003171.1, on the reverse strand, counting down.
GCTACATAAAATGTTGAAGCGTTCACCTTTAAATAGCGACTTTCAATATTTATATTAATTATTAAAATAACGGTGCTACCGATGTGTACTATATACCTAGTTTTGAAAATAATAATCTGCCTTCTTTATCATACTAGATTGATTGGACTGAGTGAAATATTAATTGAACGACTTAGAAAGAAATTTTCTGCCGAAAAGCCACTTATTATTCTTAGTTGTCAACTTTATGTACGTCTTAGTTGGCAACGAAAAACTGCGGGGCGCTCCGCCCCGCGGGGCGAGACGGGGCGGGGCAAGAATCACACGGGGCGGGGCGGGGCAAGAATCACACGGGGCGGGGCGGGGCAACGAAAATCCGCCCCGAGTCCACTTCTGCCTTGTAGCCAACACTTAAAATTTACGAACAAAAAAACTAGGTTAAAATATAAATTAATGGTTCATTTTTATACTCATTGAATAAATAATAAATATACTTAGAATATTGTTTGTTATTATTGCATAATTATCAGTATGAACATTTCAAATTTTGATTCTGAAATGCGAGCGTTCCAAAATTTCCACATTCTGAAAGGTGCACGTTCCAAAATTTCAACTTTCTGAAAGGTAAACTGTCCAACATTTTAGCAGATGAACGTTGAGAAATTTCAGTTTTCAGAAAGCTGAAAGTTGAGAAAATCTTTTCTGAAAAGTGACTTTCTGAAAAGTGAATTTCTGAAAGGTGAACGCAAGCGTTATTTACAACTATATAAAATATCAAACAAGTTAGATCACTGACAGCTGAAAAGAGCGATTTCCAAGCTTTAAATTGGTAAGTTGAACATTTTCAAACCGTTTGACATGCCCAAGCTTACAAACTAAATTAGAAGGGACGGGAATCCAATGGGCAAAATCAAATTGGGCAGTAAAACAATCTGAAAGTTTATTCAAAACTAATCCAAAAATTCATAAAAATTATACGACAAAAGGGCAATTTCAGAGCTTTCGATTGGTGTATTGAACGTTCAAAATGGTTGCGCGTAACTAAAGTTACAGGCGAAAATGATCAGTGAGCCGAATGCGCAAAGTCAAGTAGTGCAGTACAACAGTCTGAAACTGTTATCCAAATTTCATGGATTTAGCGGATTTAGCAGATTTAGGATTTAGCAGATTTAGCAGATTCAGTTAAAACGCTTATCCAAAATTGTTTGGATTTATTGGACTTATCGGATTTATGCGCGCGCTGAATCCGCTAAATCGGCTAAATACTGGAATTTTGGATAACAGATTTAGCAGCACTAAATCCGCTAAATCAAATCCGCTAAATCAAGTCCGCTAAATCCATTTTGGATAAGGGGGAGGGAATCTACGCGCTGATTGGTCAGCCACATGTTGCATAGAATGTCAACATGTAGCCTGAAAACAACCAGCGCATCTGCCTGTGCACACAGGCAGGCTGGAGAGTGTCTCACTCTTCTTCTATATACAGTGAGAAGCTATTATGTACTCTTGATAACATGAAACAAGAAACCTAATCATAAACATACATTTTTGTGTGTGTATTGTGTTTACTGATTTACTAAACAACCACGGTAAAGTTGTTTTCGGAAACAAATTGACAGAATCTCACTGTTTGGTGCGAAATTTTTGTGAAACCACAAACTTCCGAAAAAATTTTCCTGTCAAAAATATAAACCAAAGGGGGGACCACAGGAAAATTTTTCACAGATTTGAAAAACCGAGACCGGGTACAAACCAAGACTTTTCGACTACCGAGACCGAGACCGAGACCGAGACTGGGCTAGTCTCGGGTTTTGACCGAGACCGAGACCGAGACCGAGACTTCCATCCCTAACCCTTCTCCTCCCCTAATCGACCAAACAAAAGTATTCTAAATATATTACAAAAAATTATAAAATTTCGAAAAAGTGCCTTTACTACATTTACTCAAATTTTTGGCATCTTCCCTCCGGGCCTCAATTCTGAAGCTAAGGGGGCCTTCCCAATTTCCCATTATACATGCTTGATGTATAGTTATGCGTATGTCAGTATATATTACGTACAAATTTTCACTGACGTCTGAGGTTATTCAGCTTGGACGTATGCTTTCTGAAATACAGTAGTACCAGGACTATTACTATGATAGCGCGATACGAGCACATTTCTAGACTTTTTGGCATCTAATGATGAGTTTAGCAAATCATTGTTTACTTTTCCCGTTCCCACCAAACCTTCTTTATTTGCTGCTAATTGTTTTGTCAACAAATAGTGTCAGGTTATTGCCCAGTACCGGTGATGTTTTATTCCAAATAGCAAATATCCGATTTGGATCCTTCCTTTGAGCTTATCACAACCTTGCTTGTAAGTTGTCAAAGTCAGACCATGACTCTAGTAGTGTAATTTCTGAACGGAGAGTTAGTCCTAAATATGGGATCATAATGAAATAACGTTTGGGGTATATACTTTCACATAACCGTTGACAATTTTTTCATTATCTGTTGAAGTTATGTTAGATTTATTAGCGGCAAAACGTCGGTTTGATTGTGACTTGCTTGTAATCACCGACCATTTTGCACTCCCACTAACCCAACCCTTGCAGCTGTTCTATCGAGCTTGGAGTTTCATCATCGAATTACAGCCTTCCAACGTCAGCAGTTTATAATAATATTTTGTGAGGTTCCCTACGTTTTCTAGTGTTATATATTTACTTATCTACCACTGATTGGTATAAGCTGGCGTGGTGTGTTTTAGATTTTGTGTGGTCACTTTTTATACTACTGTTTTCTCAATGAAGTCGAGACTCGAGACTACTACCTAATATATAGTAGTGCACCTCACTTATCTGCCATGAGACCATTTCACACGAGGGCGCATTTCTTGCCGCGTTGCATGGCGTACGCCATGGCTCATAAGGCACCATGACGCCATGAATGAGCGGGCGCATGAGCGCGTCCGCTCATTCATTCATTTCATACAATGCAGCAGACAGTGGTGCATTCTAATCGTTAACGTTTTAACTATCGAATCTCATGCGCCATGGCGTACTCCATGGAACAAATGGCGCCATCGTGTGAAGTGGCCTGTAGCTATTACATACACGATCTTCGTTCGGGTCGTGTAGTTTTTCTTCTCCTTAAATTATTTGTTAAATTGCTACAATAACTTTTCTTTTTCGTTGTTTTAGGAAAAATTGATAGAGTCCTCTCAGAAAACTGCCCAAATGATTGATTTAAACAAGACGGCGGACAAAATTATGGCTTCGAGCCGTATTCCCGAAGAAACGAAAGAAGCGCTTCGGAAGGACTTGAAAGAACTGCAGTCGAGGCTATTGAAGGTTGGTTACAGATATCGATTGGTTATTATTCTGTAGGGTATTTTAAAATATTGAATCTAGTGCTAAGACGAGTGCTTCTCTCAAGCTGAGTGTAAATTATGGGTAAAGCCAGTTGTAATTCAGTATCAGTACCAACTAACCTTAGAAGCAATGAAGATGGTAATTTTTACAAGGTTCTATAAATTCTATTGTGCACATTTAATATTGTCATCTAAAAGTTTTCAATCTATGTAAGTTTATGTTGTCCTGTGCGTTCGATAGACGATTTCAGAATTAGTTTGTTTGGTGCAGCACGTGGTATTTTTCGTTTCAGATGGAGCCAGATCTACGCGTTAAGATTGAGAATCTGAACGCAGACAAGGAAAGAGCGGCCAAGTTTGAGAATTCCATCAAGGACTTTGGGGCCTGGGTCAGCGAACTGCGACGCTCCCTGGAGGAATACAATAAGGCCGTACTCTACACGCCGCTCAGGATAGATCCTAACGTGGGTGTGGCCTGCAGTAGGGTAAGAAAGCGGAGAGAGCAGACGTACCTGTGGTAATGTCGTAGTTGGTGGATGGGTTCTTTTAAATTTTGAACAAGCTGTAGCGATAAAGCAGTAAATGGCTTAAAATAGATTTTTACTAATAAGCAGGCAAGAAATATACAAATGTATTGTAAAACACAATTTTGCCCGAGTTTCAAAATTTTAAGTTTTATGTTTTTTATTGGCCCAACCTGTTTGATAAAAGTTTAATAGACTATCGATTGGGAATTCCCATTCAAAGCAACAGTCACTCAAACTGCGCCTTTTGGGCCATTTATTGCTGTTATCGCTGCACTTTGCTGGTTCCTTGCTTTTATTGCCGTCTATAGCACACTTTATGACTTATGAGTCTCCTTATTCACGCTCTCTTCTTTCCGCTTTCTTTGCACTACTTCAACTTAGGTGATGTGATACCTAGGATGCCTAAGTGACTGTCTGTGATCTTTGGAGTTTGGGACTATGGGCTTAATGAAACCTGTTCTCGACTTGGTAGACTAATATCAAGAGTACATAATATAATAGTGGCTCACTCCGTAGACGACTCTCTTTCATAGTGGGAGACACTTATGTACTCTTGGTAATGTAGTATGAGATTGTACAAAGGTTACAGTCACGTTAGCCGCGTTCCGACTTTTGGGCAGTCCTTGCATGATGACCGACACCGACACGATTTTCTTTTTGTCAAGACCTGAACTGCACGATCAAGAGTACATGATAGTGTCTCACTCTTGTATTAAGGGTAAGACACTATTATATACTCTTGCTGATATCTATCTGATGTAATTGTTGTAGATTTATGCTGGGCAAGAGTGCGTCACGTCACAACTATATTGAAGTCCTGCAGATTTTTGTACCAATCTTTCTAAATCCAGTAATATAGATTGGATCCCCCTATGTGGTTTCCTAACTATTTTTGTTGTAACCTTGCATATATAGAAAAATGTTGTTACTATAATTGAAACTATAACGACTGTTTTAAGTTTGACAGAGTAGTCTGACTTTAAAGTATGGAATTAGTCATCTTGACAAACTGAATTATGGGGTCCAAGCCAGTTTTTAAGTCATTAATTTAACATCTTTTTCTCATTATTTTCAGGCAAAATATAAAATTTCATTTGCTTTAATTGAAACCTCTCGTGAACCGTCATTAGTTATTTTTTAACTCGACATTCGTCCAAGTTTTAACTTCCTTTTCGTTTATTGAGCTAGCCATTGACAAATTCTCATATATTTTTTCACGAAGTTGAGCTCAATACGCCAAGTGACTACAGTCGGGGTCGTGCGATAACCGTTGCAGTTTTCCTGGCATTTTGGTGTATTAAGGTTGGAGCTAGTCCAATCAGCTTAAATCTGAAGAGGGGCTTATACTCCCTGGTTATCTGAGGTCAAGCTACATTCCGTTTATGTTCTACATATTGTGAAGTGGTGTAGAATGATGGTGAAACTGTGAAAAGGTGATGGTGAAACTGTGAAAAGGTGATGGTGAAATTAGAAACTGGTATAAATTTTTTTGCCCTTGTACCCCTGGCTCTAATTTTGCATGCCCTTGTAGCAAAGTTAATAAAAATCTGGGGGGTGGGGGGGCGTCCCGGATGCCGGACCCCCAAACAGGTCATCCCTCGTGTTAAACTGTGCTTTGAATCTTGTTTTTGATATTTTTTACTAACCTGTATTCACAGGAATTTCTGACAACAAGTGAACTTAATTTTTTAAGTATATTGTGCGATCCTTTCCATCCACAATGTGAAATATGTGATATAATGTCGTTTTGTGCAGAGTACACGTCTTGAAGAAACTGTATGAAAATTCCTTTCTATACATTTTACTGGCATATTTTTAGTGGGGGCGGGGGCTGGGGGGGGGGGGGGGCGCCCCCCCATTTGGTCCGGAGCCCCCCCCTCATTTTGGTCGCGCCCCCCCCCCCAATTTTGAGCCCCCCCATTTCAGATGGGGTGCCCCCCCCCCATAGCCTGAATTTTTTTCCGAAAGGAAGTTTTTGCGACTTTTTAGCAGTAGCGATGTCGCCTTGGTAGGGTTTTCTGGTCCTTTTTCGTTAAACTTGGTAACAGTGTAGCTATTATAACGTATAAACGCGTAACATTTAAAGCATAAGACCCATTTTTTTGCCTAAAAATAGTGTCTTGTCGTGAATATGGTGCGCCCGCCCCCATTTTGGTCCCCGCCCCCCCCATCCACGTGGGGGGGCTGCCCCCCCCCCATCGCGCCCCCCCCCCATAAAATTTGGCCTAAAAATATGCCAGCATTTACATTTTCATAATACCTGTCGGGCTAGAAATTGTATAATTATTTAGTTTCACACTTCTATGTAATCTATCAACAAAAAGCAAATACAATATATACACTGATACAATTCAGATTGCAGACATTTAGCCATAGCAAGTATACATAAAGTTTTGTCTTAATCTAGAACACAGTCTGGTATACATTGTAAGGAACATGGTTAAAATGACAAGTTTAAACTACTTATTTATGCATGTCTAAAATTATTGCAAGATTGGCATAACTTGAGTATTTCGTAGCTCGCTGTTTCGCTGTACGACATCTATTGAAATGGCACTTTCTTTCTGCTGAACAGTTTTTTGTTTAAAATTTTGTAAATTGCATTATTTTACAAATAAAGTTACGTTATAAACAGGGCGGATCTAGGGGAGAGCTGCAGTGCGGCCGCCCGCCCCCGCCCCCTGCCCCCGACATTTTTATGACCCCGACATTATGTATATGGGCGTTGTGGGACTTTGCCACACCCAAAGCCTGTCTATGAAGTCTCCCCCCACTGCCTTATCTCTCAGCTTTTCGCCAGATCTCCACATGAAATTTCGTTCAGCACACCCCTCCGTTCGACGGTTAGGGCTTCATCCCCCTCTTTTCCTGATTTCCGAACGACAATAAAAGCTTTGAACAAACGAGACATTTTTGATCCGAATAACCGCTGATCGTTTAGTGATTCAGTCTTGTCTGTTTTCTATATATGTTTTTGTCATTAATGCAGGCATTATAAATTGCTGCATTGTAGTTACTTCTCCGATTAAGTTGGAAGTGGGTTAGGTACCTAGTATCTTTATTGATGAGTTAGCATGCGTTTTTAAAGTAACATACAGCTCTAATTCCCTAGAGAAACAAGAAACAACCCAATCAGATTTCAGTCAATCAGAGTAAAAGATTGGGCGAGTTAAAAAACGGATTTTTTGCTAGACAGTAGTTGGAATTGAGAGTATTTTTAACAGCGTGTTTGCCTACTGTACTGGTTTTAAGTAATTTTTTACCGTCTCAGTTAACTTGATGGCAGCATTTTGGTAGCGTTTTTCCTGTTGCGCCACAGCGCAACAGGTACTTTATACTTGGTTTGTATAGGATTTGCAGAATCTGTTTATGCATGCACTTACTTGACAGAAGACATAGCTTGTGTGTTGTGTGTATGCGTGTTTGATCACTGCCTATCTGTTGTATGGTGTCTGTTTGCTTGACAGAATGCCGAGGTTGAGTGGTGTGTGTGCGTGTTTGATCATTGCCAGTCTGTTGTATGGTGCCTGTCAAGTGTTAACAGGCTCCTTTTAGCCGTTATTCCAGTGCTAAATTACACTGAAAGTAAGGTAGGTCAGTCGAACACAGTTTACCAGCAACCAGCATTCTCATGCCCCCTAAACCGATACATAACCTGAAGCTTCAAAAAAACGGAGACGGAATTGAACCCTCAGTCTTGATATTTATAGTCGAACACTCTAACGTCTGAGCCACCATCCCGTTCTCATTATACTGAATAACTGATTGATTGATTTTATTGGGATCGTGCACTAGTACAGGAGAATAATGGTTTCAGCAATCATCAATTATCAAACATTGTAATTTTTGACACGAGACTTTCCACAAGAATTTAGAAAATATTAACTGAATGATTGTATATATACGTAAATTAAACAAACATCAAAATCTTGTCTCACGTTTGTTTTATCAATCAACAATCGTCACAGACTTTAAGCCGAAATAGCTCAGTCGAGAGAGCGTCAGACTGAAGATCTGAAGGTACTTGGTTCGATCCCAAGTTTCGGTAATTTTTTTAAAATTTATTGGTTTTATTTTTGCAGTTGTTTAACTTGGTGTTTTTAGTAATTTTTTGCCTAATTTGGCCTTTTAATCAGTAAAAAATGCATTTTATAAATGTTACTTTTTGTTATTTATATAACGCTAGTCTGGACTGGACGCGTGTAGCTTCTGAACGCGAGTTTTTTCAAAAATTAATGGCTGCGTTATATTTCTTTGGAATATAAACACTAGAAATCTGTACCAACTGTCAAACGAAAATCTGTAATCAACAGACGCAGTTATTCTAGTTTTCTAATTTTTTTCGGAGGACTGTCGCCCCCAGAACATGAAAATTGGTGCAGTTAAGATGTATTTTACGCAGCAGTTTCATGCGGGTTTTAAACCATTTAGCTAGTAATCTACTGATGACTAGAAAATTTTCTGGGACCAAAGTTTCGTGTTTTGCCATGCTTAATGTGCACACAATTTCCAGTTCAATCAAACAAACAAACAAACAGGTGCTAAAAGAAACTACACGTAATGGTTTCTTCTGATCAAAAACATGGCTAATTTTGCCCAAAGCGACACCATGACAAATAAATCTGAGCACTGGACATCATTAGACTAAAAATTATATTATACAAAATCAGCTTGACTCTGAGACTCCGCGTTCTGGTGTGTCCTGAAGTTTTGAGTTTTATATATTTACCGACAAGAACTGGTGACAGTACAAGTGCAATGAAAATAATTAACTATGATTCACTGATTCAGGCAGAGCGTCATACTCTTTTTATCATACTAAAAATTTAGTTTTAGTTTGCAATTATTTTTTACTGCGCAACAGGCCTAATGTTGCCAAACGTTCACTCTTCTCACTCACTGGATTACTTTTGCAGTAAACTTTTGCTTGTTCACAGTTCTTTCTCATCATTCGCTAAATCAATTTGCACTTTAGCACTTATGCGTTTATCGATTAGCAGAGTGTGATGTGCCCATACATATACACGGTCACACGGGTCTTAGTATTAGGGAAAACTGTCTACGATTTTGTCTATATTTTTGGAGACTTGGACATTTTTTGGACTCAAATTTCGGTTGCTGAATCCATTTTGTCTTCACCAGCGCTTGCACCGGAATTTTAAATCATAAGAGAATCCTTCCGGAATCTCCCGGAATCTCGAGTCTAGGCCGGGCTGCCCGGTATACTGTAATTTTTCTCTATTTACAGTGCCCAACCTATAGTGACAAATATCAGCAACAGCTGCTAAGTTTAATGTCAACAGAAAGGGTGCAAAGTGAGATGGTCAGGTACAGGTTGCAAAGTGAGATAGGTTGCAAAATACAATTGGCTGCCCCACCCAAGGAACCCTTATGACATAGGCTTATGTATATTCGAGTGTGGATATAATATACCTATCTGTTAGTTAAAATTGAGTTACCAACTTGGGCCAATTTTTTTGTAGTTTATTGTGAGCTTTGTGGACTAATCAACATGCGTAAGGTTAATTGAAATAAAATCAGTTGTTTCTAATGAATAGAATGGTTGTGAAAATCCGCAAAATAAAGTTGCAGAATCTTTACCTAATATTCCTTCATTGACGAAGCACAAAGGCAACCTTATTTTAAGCCACTGGAGGTTTTCAGCTTATACTGCTGTTCTTTTTTGTTAGCTTCGGTAGCCTACAAAACCGCGCAAAATAGACCCAGAGTTTTGAAAGTTCTTTCATGCAGAAACATAAAAATGTTTAGCCAAAGTTGCCCTTTTTTATGATTCAAGTTTTTGTTAGTACCTAAGTTTTCTGTGTTTTTCGTAGTCTTGAAGCCTTATGTAGCAAAAAACTTCAGACACTGGGAGTCTTTTGAAAAAAATTTCTACCAGTAGCTTGCTGTATGGGCTTGTTTTTATGTACTTAGTGGGCCCTGGGTTTTTTTTTCGCTGGCAAATTTTCGCAATTTTGCGAAAAGCTTGAAATTTTTTTCGCAAAATCAAATTTTTTTCGCAATCATCAAAATTTTTTCGCAATTGCGAACATTTCTGCGCAAAAAAAACCCAGTTAGTGGCAGTGCAAACTTATATAGTTGTCTCAGATTTATTGCTGAATTTGTGCCTGTTCCCTCTTATATATGTCGTCATTCAAGATCAAAACATTAACATTATTAGTTATATTTAGTTATACATTTTTTCTTGTCACTGTTTTTTCACATAGCTCTCTTGTATATTCAACAAAATAGAGATAGCGATTAATTGACCTTTGCATAATGTCTTTAACGCCTATACTCTCTTATAATCGTGTCGCACTCTTGTCATAAGCTATTGATTATTTAACGCCTATACTCTCTTATAATCGTGTCGCACTCTTGTCATAAGCTATTGATTATTAGTATGTCGCTATTTGCTTTAGTAACTTCATTTTCTTGACTTAATTAAATTCATTCTCTGTTATTTCTTGTTTAGGTAATTGATAAGCAGCTGAAGTCACGTGAGGCAGAAATTGATCGTTTAGCAGTCACGTGGTCCATTTTACAAGAAGAAGCCCAAAGACGAGACTGTGAACCATCTCATTTTGCCAAAACAGAAATGGAGGCGGTGCTTGATGATTGGGCGACGGCGCTGCAGCTGGCCAATCAGCTTAGAGATTCCTCTTCTAGTGCTCCTTCCGTCGACACCAATGAAGGTAACCAAAGAGCTCCACTGTTGCTCTGTAATCTGTATATCATGTAGTAGCAACATTACTATAATTGCATACCTGTAGCGGTGTCAAAATTTTGAGGGGCTTTTACGGCCAACTTTTGGGTGTCCTCCGCCTCCCCTCTCGATCAACCAACATTTTTCTAAATTTTGCAAAACTTACGAAAAGTGCCATTTTACCCTCTTTTGTCCTGATTTTCGGAACCCATTCCCCCGTACATCTGGGGGATCTGGGGGATGACCCCATCCCCGCTTCATGTTTAGTTCTTAAGTTATGGTTAAGTAGTTTAATTGATTAGTGCTCTTTTGACTATTGATAAATTCATGCTCATGCGAGATTAAGAAAAGCTCTATTTGGTCATTTGAATAGGGCGACATGAAGGAAGTTTGTATTCATTAATAAACATTTATGTTTGATGAGGAATGTCAGTAAATTTTTTCATTGTTCGACGACTAAGCCGTTTTACTCCACATTGATAGTCCGAGGCCGATACCGAGCCGCGAGGGGCAGAAGATTTGTATTTTGTCAGGTGATAATTAAGAAAAGTTTTCTAGTCCTCGTTTACTCACACTTTCACTTCACTTGTGCGATATCAATCTATCCACTGATTCGTTTGAACCATTTCCATTAACAGCGTCTTCAACGAATCTTCGCCACTGTGGCCTGTCTCTGGGCCTCGCAGGCTTTCAGCGGCTCACAGTGCAATCAGACGAAACACTGCTTTAAATTTGAATGCACACATACGTTGACCTTTGTTTGACGCAAGTGATGAAATAACTATAAAAGATAATCCCAGATGCTGCTTCAGTTTTTGTGAAAAGAGTGAAAGTTGTTGGCTCATGGCATTTTAGAGATTTACAAAGCACTTTGGCGAAACGTTATTGAATGATTTATTGTTAACACCAAATTGTTCAAATTTTAAAACTTCAAGGTTAGCAACAATAAGCTTATTCAACAACAACTTAATATATCTCACCTTCATTCAGCACAACAATATAGCTATATTTTGGTTGGTAGCTTAGCAGTGATATTCTATGGTTAGGCGCTGTCGCGCCAACCATGATTCAGCCATTCAGCTTTGATTTTGCTGAGCGTTGATTGACTATAGATTAAAGAACAATTATTACTAGTCATAAGAATGCTTGAAACTTGATTTTCTACTTAGTGTTTTTTCTAAGTAGCAAATATTGAGTCATTTTTTGTTATTGTTTCAATTTGAATTTGAGTTTTATTCGACATACGGCTGTCGAACTGGCGGTTTCGTGTCGTTTCAGCTAGACCAAAAAAGCTAAAGCTGGAATAATATGTGCCTTTATGATTTATGTAAAAATTCAGTCCGAAAATTTTCGATGGGGAAAAGAGTTTTCCAAATTCCTCCCCTAGCTAGACCCCTGCCCTAATGCAACGTCCAATTTAATGAATAATGAAAGCAAATTTTTACGAAAAGCTGTTTGGTTTTGCAAAAAAGTTCTAGCAGTAGTTCACTAAATTACGAAAATTTACCCACGAAAAAAACCACCTATTGAATTTTGCAGTTCCCATAGTGAAGTTTTTTGATCTTTCACAGCTTCAAAATGTGTATTGTGAAAACTATTTCGAAGTCTAGTCAGAAGTTCAGAAGCTATTAAAATAGCAAATAGTCTCCAACAAACAGAAAGCACAGTCGCTTCCACCTACATTTTAAACGTGAGTTAAACGTGACTTATGATGGTGAAGCATTAATCACATAGTTTTTAAACTTTTTTAGTAGTTTTTTGTGCGGAATAACATTTGTCGAAGTATTCAAATTACGTAACTTCAAGTTTGACATTGCTAAGTATGTAAGCAGCCAGTATAGGTTATTCCGGTACGCGCCGGTTTTAATGTTGGCGAATGCCTAGCTTATTTTCTTTCAAGTCCGGGTCTGTCACTGAGCCAATCAATTGTTTCTCTTTGATGTATTCTCGGCATGTGCAGTTGCTACTCATTTCTACATAAGATATAGTAGTCTGATAGACGAACTTGTGTTCATAGTTTGGAATGTAAAATATGCTTATTTTCCTTCATTTCACAAGCGCAGCTGAATTTGAGCAATTTTGCTTGCTTGGTTCCGTGTGAAAGACACTCCTTGGTACATTTGCGCAATTCCAGGCATAAATTTTCAGTTTGAAATGCACCAAAATAACGCATTTCGACATTCCTTTCTTCTCTCAAAGGTTTCGTCGGGACTAGAGCGTTTTTTATTGTTTTCTGCAATTTACTGAAATTTTGTCGCAAATTTCCAGTTTGTGTGAGTTGGTGAATAATTGTCTGAAGTGAACGCTCTCTGAGTAGCGGTGTTCGTTGCACGACATTATTTTTCAAAGTGCGAGCTTTCCTTAATTTCGAACATTATTAATTTATGTATTTAACTTAGTTATGTGTTATTGTTTTTAATGTATGGTTTCAGTAACAATGAGTCTTAATTTAAATAGTATTTCATCACAATTACTGATTAATTTTGTTTAATACTGTTTATTCCATTAATTACTCCCCAGATGCCGTTACTATTTTTCTGTGTAGCCATTATGAAACGTCAAAATAAATACTCTCGTCTATCGTCTGTTCATTCACAGAAGCGTACGGCGGTCGTGCAGACGAGAAGGAGGGCTCCGGGACCCCATTCGGGCCCTCCCCAGGCGTGCAGTCTGGCAGCGAAATCGAGACGGAATCGGAAGGCGGGGGCAGCGCCGCAGAAATGGGGGGCCGGTTTTCGGCAAGCCCTGAAACTGTTACGAAACAAACTGTTACCCCCCAGGCCCGCGGCCCCCCCGCCGACAGGCCCCTCCCTCTTACCATCAAACACGAAGACCCTTCCTCACTCTACGCCGAGATAGTGAAACCCAAAAAACTGCCCAAGCCTGCTGCTATTTCCACAAAATCACTGTCTAGTACTATTCCCACTACGCTTGCTGTGACTACCTCTGACACTACCATTACTTCCAGCGCTGTGACTATTGACCTTATATCCTCCAGCCCCAGTCCTGACTATGCCTCTGTGGCCACTGTGGCACCCAGACCACTGGCAGATGCGGCGGGGGATCAAAGCATGACGCCCGACTCTGGACGAGAGAGCCAGGATTTTGGTATGTTCTAGTCAGGCTTACTCAAGTGTATTTAAGTATTTAACTTAAATATGAACCATCGCAGGCTTGCAGCACTATTATAGTCAACTTCCAGAAATGTCTAAATATTGGTTTCAACTCCGGGCTAGTATTATATCTGGACTTTTACGGTCTTTTGGTGTTTGTATGCTGTGCTTATTTTATGTCTTAGAATCTTAATCCGTGTTTTTTGTGGTTGATTTGTGAAAGTTATTGAACCTACAATTGTAAAACAGGACCGATTTTGTCTGTGACGTCAATGTTCTCAGTATTAATTAAACAGAGCCGAAAAACTTCTATTGTAGTAATGTCTGTTGACCATGTAATGTACATATGTCTTGAATGAAGACGTCATCATGTTCGGGTTATTCCAACTCAATGACGTCACTGTAGCACTAACTGTATTTATCGCCAGCAAACTTTGTCCGTTCTGAATGTTATATTTAGCAGCTATGTTATCATTATTAACCGATTTTAGTTTTCAATACGTCCTCTATTGTTCCGTTTGTGTTGAATGATTAATATTTAATATACTATATAATTTCATCGTGAGCCTATATAATATAATAGCCCCTATGTTGTACGCTCTTTCAGCGTCCGCCCCCAGTCCCCAGTCGGCCACAGAAGTGCGCTCACTGGTGGATCAGCATCTAGCCAAGGCGCGTAGCATTGATCTGAGTCGACGGCCGTTGCCTAGCGACCTGTCGCCGGATACAACGCCAGTCGCTGAGCGCAAATCCGCCCCCAGCCTGGCGGCGACAGTGGCGGCGGGCGGCGTGCTCCCACGGGGTCTGAGTGCCAAGGCTCAGGATCAAATCACCGAGCTGACTCAACTGAAACATTGGCTGACTGATATGCAACGAGAATACTCGGGTACCATCGATATCACCGATGTGGATGCCATCAAATCGGCCTCCAAATTACAGCAGGTTGGAAAGGGTTTGTATGAGAATTAATTGAGGATTGAAGAAGCTTTTGAGATAGGAGTAGAAGGACTATAAAGGTTACCTCTATTTATAGAACAAAAAAGTAAGCCTTTTTTCACTTTTTGAATTTATTTGGAACTTTTAGTTAACATTAATTAAAGTGTAAAGTAAAGGTAGAGTAAATATATCACCATTCAAGTTGAAACGTGCACGTTATTGAAGTCGAATAGAGTATAGACTTGAGTGTAGTCAAGACACAAAACCTGTACGTTTATTCCAGATTTTACGTTGCATGAAAAGCGGCTATATTTAGTGGTTTTGTTTATTTCAGGAATTCTTGGACCAGTTGCAAACAAAACGGCTGCAATTGATTCGAATTTTGGAAAATAGTAAAGATAAAGAAGTACAGCATCGAGGTATAACTTCATTTTTCAAAAACAATCTGTTTTTTATTAGCCTATATTTCCAATGTTTAGCAGTAGTTTTCGTAGAAACTTTAACTAAATTTTGCCCATTATTATTGATTTTGCGGTTAGAAACTAGTTATCGAATTTGGGCAATTTTGAGTGTAACTTAACGCAGCTAACGATGAAAATTAACACAGCATATTACTTGATTGAAGAAGTATGCTGAAATATTTGCCTTTATGTTGAAGTGAATGTGAAGTGTCACAACGTTCTGTTTATGTGGTGGATCAGAAACCATTTCGCTGACTTTAAATTTTGGTGCAGATTCAAGACTGGTGGCCCATTCCTTTATCAGATTAAACAAGGGGTTAATTGTAATCGGACAACACGGTTCAAAAATTATGCGTAAATGTCATTCCAAAACCTTTAGACTAAACGGACTTTCAATCCGTTTAGTCCAGTATTAGTTAGTATTTGAGAATTTGTTAGGACTGAAATTAAACTGCTGACTTCTTTCAACTCGTAGTCCGTTTAGTCGGATATGGCATTCCTAAATCTCCGACTAAAATAGTCTAGTCCGTTGAATCCGTTTAGTCGGTAAATGAATGGGTCCTGAGATTATTCTATCGGCTCGATCATGAAGTTGTATAATATAGGATTGTCTATTTCAGCCGAACTGCTGTGCCGCGAATGGGAGCGAGCAGTGCACTGGGTGGGTCGGCGTCGCAAGGAGCTGACGCGAATGGTCGAGGACGCCCGCAGTTGGGACGCTATCCGCTCGGAAACAGAGTTCTGGATGAACGAGGCGGAAGACAAGCTGGGTGGAAAGAAAGTGGCCGACTGCTCCGTCGAAGAGCTGCAGAGGGAACTAAAAATTGTGGAGGTAGGGCTCAGTAGTTTTCATCGATACCTAATATGAAGAGTGCATAAATAGGATAATTTAGTCCTATTATGTACTCTTGCTAATATTCACTCTCACTTTCACTAGAAAAAGATGCGTAGACAAGTCCAAAATGCCAAAATGCTCACTGGATGCATTATGGTTTATCGTTAATATTGATTATCCATTGTAGAGTATATTATTATATTCTACTAATCTTGTCAATCTAACCTATGAAAACCATTGAACCTTATCAGTTTTTTAATCTTGCTTTTCGAAGCGAATTACGTGTAATAACAAGATTTACATCGGCAAGCTCTACTATAATTTTCTTTATTCGTTCACGACTCTTTGGTTTTGCAGGAAATCCAGCCCGAGCTAGACGTATACAAGGGAAAGATGAAGCAATTTAACGAACGATCCAATCACTTAATCGACCACTACGTCAACGATGACTGTACCACCGTCAGTCAGGTCGCTTCCACACTCAACACACAATGGGGGCGGATTAATGACGCGTAAGGGATTAAGGCCGATTCCTTAATCAGATTAAACGGATTAGACTAAAATTTGTTTGCTTAATAAGTAATCTCAATGTTGAGATACTAAATTTCAAAATTTTGTGAGGAAGTGAGAGATGTTACAAACATTTGCTGTGGGAAATTTTATGTGAACTCGTAGCCGATGTCATGAGTTCTTTGACAAAACAGATTTAAATCTAATCCGTTTCATTCATTTTAAGAATTGGACCGCCATATTTTACGCGAAGTTAAAAAAGTTTACTGATACACAAAGTATCGAGAAAGTAGAAGACGATTTTGTTGTGATGATTTTGGTGTAATATTGTTCCCATTTTGTAGTATGCGCGATGAAAACGTTACAACTTGTGCGAAAATTGTACGGTTCATTCAAAACTTTTGTACAACTGCTGTTTGATTATCAAAACTTTTTCTCACACTGTTTTCTTAAAAAGTAGCCCAGCTACAGATAAGCACTGTTTTGACTGTACAGCCGTGTATTGCCATGTTTACTTTAAATTCTAACATGCGCGAAATTATGTTGTGTTAAAGAATATAGGTTTGTTATCGTAGCTGTATATTCACGGCTCGTTAGACAGTTGAAACAGCGCATTTAAGTTCAATATTTTTATAACAATACAATGTAGTTTTTTTACTATTTTTATTATGTACTGATATGTTTTGTACTTTTTATTCAAGTTTTGTTTCTAACAATTACTCATCATGAAGTTAAACATAACGATCAGCAGCTAGCTTGATGTTAAGCTTTTGTCCAACTTCTTATAATCGTAATTCGTTACATAGTGTGTAAATTGCACTATTAGGGTCGATTCATACTTACTGCCGTATGTCCCTTCAGCTGTTGATACTCATGCCACAGCTCAACTCTGAGCTTATACACGTGGCGTGATTACTTCGTAAGTTTACCAGCTGAAGAGGCATACGTCTGTATAGAGTATGTAAGTATCGACCCTTAAGAGATGTGGATGATGTAATTTATTGTAAACTTTCATCAATTTCAGTGGTATTAATATTTATTTATGTTTCAGAATGCGCGTCCGTCGGGCGGTGCTAGAAGCTTCACTGAGAGGCCGTAAGGATTTCACCAGCGCTGTGGCGGAGTATTTCGATTGGCTGGATCGCATTGAAACGAAGATCGCTGAGCTTGATGAGGACACGGTCAACGAACAACGCATTAAAGCAACACCCAATAGAAAAGCCTGGATGGATAGAGAACGAGTATGTTTTGATGTAGAGACAGGGAGGCAACGGGAGGTATTCGCCTTCTTCTACAACTAGCAGTGGCTGCTTCCATTTCAAGCCCCCCCCCGCTTTGAAAAGTGTCTGTAAATTTAGTTAAAAAATGTCATTACTTTAGTTACGGCGTTGACTACTGGCGTAAATTATTTTTGTCTCGTGATGTTTCAGCAAACTTTTTTTGTGCATAGTATTTCATAGGAAACTGCTTAGAGTTGTAACCATAATTGGCCTAAATAACTACCAAAGTTAAGTATCACCAAGAGTACATAATAGCTTCTCACTCTATATAGAAGAAGAGTGAGACACTCTCCAGCCTGCCTGTGTTCTAGCACAGGCAGATGCGCTGGTCGTTTTCAGGCTACATGTTGACATTCTATGCAACATGTGACTGGCCAATCAGCGCGTAGATTCCCTGCGTAACACACTTTAGTATATAATCGCTGATGCGTTGATAAGCATTAAGATAGGGATAAAAGCTTAATAACTAATTATTTATTTATAGTCTGCTTGTAAAAACATTAAAAAAGGTTTGCAAATACCTTTGGGGATATTTTGGCAAACTTTCAGCGAAATTGATTGAGAAACTTTTGAGATATAAACTTTTCTGAATTTCTTCAAAGTTTCTCAATCAATTTCGCTGAAAGTTTGCCAAAATATCCCCAAAGGTATCTGCAAACATTTTTTAATGTTTTTATAAGCAGACTATGAATAAATAATTAGTTATTAAGCTTTTATCCCTATCCCGTTTTATGATTGGAGCACGTGCACAGGCGTCTGCCAATCAGAGAATAGAAGCTCGCTTCTGATTGGCCAGTCACATGTTGCATAGAATGTCAACATGTGGGCTGAAAACGACCAGCGCATCTGCCTGTGCTAGAACACAGGCAGGCTGGAGAGTGTCTCACTCTTCTTCTATATAGAGTGAGACGCTATTATGTACTCTTGGTATCACCCACCCGCCTCACACGCCCCCTCGCCGATTGCGCCCGTGCATCTCTGCTGTAGTTTCGTATTTGGCGTTCTAGAAATATTTCATGAAATACATGCTAATTTTCTAACGCAGTATAACATAGTTATCTATTTCTACGAATACTGTTTTTTTCTGCAACATAAATCTTTCCCTTTTTCTCAAGCGACTAATTTTTCAACTGTATTTTTGTAGCCATCGCTCAGTAGACTTTTTTAGGCGTTATCCTGTACTGTCTGGAGCGTTCTGTGTTAATGTCTTTCATATTTTCTATTCGCTATGTTTATCGACTATTTTGCCTTAAGCTTGTACCTTCTAATTATTGGGTTGCCTTTGCTTCGCAACTGGTCGGCAACCCTTTTGTATCTGAAATGTCTGTTATTATTAATACAAGTCTAGTGCCAGTGCGCCTAGTATAACTTATTTCGACCAGAGCTTAATTATTTCATTCTATGTTAAGTCTATTCCATTTAGCATTTGAAACAGAAGTTTCAAATATGTATTTTATGCTAATTACAACTGTCTTTACACTGGCTCATATGCGTCTAGTCAGGACTAGTCCATTTAGCACCAGGACCAGATTTCAAGTATCATAAGTTTGCTGCCCAATTATGTACAAAACATACAGATTAAATGTGTACGGCGCGCAGATGAAATTAAATGTATACGTATAAAAGAGTACTGACAGACGTCATGCAATGAATCGGCGCTCACTAATTGTTCAAAAAAAAGTTGAAAATAGTTGTCTCCGGCTGGGCTCGATCCAGCAACCTCTTGGTTATCAAACCAATACGCTAGTCCATTGCGCCACGGAGACCACAAGAAGAGAATGTTTAAATACCGCTAAGTATTTTACGTAATAATGCTTTAGCACTCTGGACATGGGCCAAAAAATTTTAAAATTTTCTACGAACAAATTTAGTTTAAATTTTATGATTGTGTGATTAAGGGTTACTGTGCAATTATATTGGTAAGTTTGAATCTGAATTATTATATTTATCATTTTGCTTAGGATAGTTTATATCCTATTAATTATTATTCCTTTGTCGTTTTATGTTGCCACTTTTTTGATGTAGTACTTTATGGATGTGAACCAGACTTTGGTGGGGGGACCCCCCTATGAGTAGTTGTGCCCCCCACTTTCGTGACCCCGTGACCCCACAGGGGGCCGGGTCACGTGAGTACGAAAAGTCTAAAAATCTGAAAAATCTCAAAGTTGTGATCCCAAGGGGCCCCCCTCAGGTATTTTGGGGGTAAAAATCATTTTTTGTAGTTTTTTTACAAAGGTTCGTTTCTAGGGGTAATTAGGGCCCCTGAACACGAATCCGAAATCCATTTTTGCCTAGGACCCCTTTTAACCCCCCTGCGGTAAATTTTGATGTTTCTAGGGGTATTTTGGCCCCCTGAACACGAATCCGGGGTCCATTTTTGCCTAGAACGCTCGTGGATTCCGCCAAGCCCCCCTCCCTAGGGTACCATGCCCCAGGGGGGCAAAGGGGTCGAATTTTCGAAATTGAGATTTTGATGTTTCTAGGGGTAATTTGAGCTCCTGAACACGAATAGAGGGTCCTCTACCTAGAATAGAGGATCCTTTGCTTAGAATAGAGGGTCCTCTACCCACTGCCGGCAACCCGTTGTAGCCACCCGACTAGTTTCATACCAATTTATTTTCATAGCCTATATAGATTATAGATTCAGTGTCCAGTCTCTTTTCTGTTAGATTCCGCTAAGATAACGGTGCAAGTTTAAGTGTTAATTTGAATTGAAAAAAGACATTTTTAGGAACTAAATGTGCCAGTACCTGTATTTCACAGAGTAGAATTATTCTTTGGAGTTATGGACATTCTTTTAAAAATAGCTTTCCTATTATCTTACACAAAAGTTGTGTAAAATATGGAAAATTCTGGCCAATAGCATTGTATCGTTCATATTAAATCCTATTTTCCATGAGCACCATTCACGCAATTATGTAACTGAACCTTATCAATTACTTCACTGTAATCCCTTGCGTGCCGTCTTATGTTTGGTTGGACATATTTTCCTGACATTGTGGACATTTTAATTGATGATTACTTTTGCTTGTAATGTTTACTAAACGATATTTCTAAGTTACTGCATTTGCTGAATATTCGTGAAAGAACTATTTTTAGTCAACACTCTACATTAATGTATTGAAGACTTAAGTTTGTGAAAGATATATTGTTTTGAAAATTACTGTAAAAATCTGTGTTTCATTTTAGATTTTATCAGCATATTGCTAAATTTTTGAATAAAATCCAGCACTTTTCGTCGTATCTCGTTTCTTGTGGAAATTATTGTCAGAAATCTTTTACATACAACTAAAATGCTTTATTTTTTTCAACTTAGACCAAATAATTTTTTCGTGTCTATTTTCTAAAAATCAAGATTCATCAAGTCATTTGCCACCTATTGTTTTCGTTATCTTCTCTAATTTACCACATACTGCTAAAAACCTTTATCATTTTGTAATATGACCAAAGAAAGTACAGAAATGCTTTTTTCGAAAAAATTGCTCCCGGGCCTAATCAGTGTTCTAGCAGACTTCCTAATTTTGCGTGTCCCACAGCTAGTCAAAGCAGATATGTAGCATTGTAGGTCTAGAATAATTTGTGCTTCTTTGCGCAATTATGCATATTAAACTATAGTTCTAGCAGTTGTGACAAAAATATAGTCTCTTGTCTCACTATTTAGCCTGATGTAATAGCGCCTAGTAGGTTATAATGTTTATTACATAACACATATTTCATATATAGAGACATTATGTACACACATATTTATATATATACTTGATAAAGCGAATGTTGTCTTATTTCGAAATATCAATTATATATAATTGTTTTGATTTTTAGCTTTTTGACTTAACTTTCGACGGTTTCATTCATTTTTATATTTAAATTGTTTTAACAGATATGGACAAATTACAGTGTTGGGTGTCAACTTTGAGATTCTCCTTCGTTTAAGTTTTTTGCTTATTTTTGTTAAATCTTCCTCATCTCATGATCCTTCAAATTAAGCACAACATTCTTGCCACTTCCA